>AWOL01S0036618.1:0-16686 GCA_000715115.1 Nicotiana otophora | reverse complement strand
AGTCCCTTAGTCGCAATTTGGTACGCCCTGTTAGGTGAGGCACCGGGTACTGGTCTCGCTCCGGGGTTCGGGGCATGACACTAGAGTTGATATTTTATTACTCGGTATGGTTGATTTTGATGTAATTTTGGGTATGGATTAGTTGTCTCCATATCATGCTATTTTGGACTGTCACACAAGGGTTGCCAAAGGTTGAATGGAGAGGTTCTCTAGATTATATTCCTAGCAGGGTTATTTCTTATTTGAAGGCCCAACGTATGGTTGGAAAGGGATAATTGTCATATTTGACCTTTGTGAGAGATGTTGATGTAGGTACTCCTCCTATTGATTCAGTACCGGTAGTGCGAGACTTTTCGGATGTATTTCCTGGAGACCTGCCAGATATGCCACCCGGCAGGGATATTGATTGCTGTATTGACTTGGTGCCGGGCACTCAGCGCATTTCTATTCCTCTGTATCGTATGGCACCAGCTGAGTTGAAAGAATTGATATAGCAACTTCAGGAACTCCTTGATAAGGGGTTTATTAGGCCTAGTGTGTCACCTTGGGGTGCACCTGTTCTATTTATGAAAAAGAAAGATGGTGCTATGCGAATGTGCATCGATTACAGGCAGCTGAACAAAGTTATACAACAACAACAACAACAACAACAACAACAACAACAACAACAACAACAACAACAACAACAACCCAGTATAATCCCACTAGTGGGGTCTGGGGAGGGTAGTGTGTACGCAGACCTTACCCCTACCCTAGGGTAGAGAGGCTGTTTCCAAATGACCCTCGGCATCCTTCCCTCCAAGAACTCCCCACCTTGCTCTTGGGGTGACTCGAACTCACAACCTCTTGGTTGGAAGTGGAGGGTGCTTACCATCAGAGCAACCCACCTTGTCAATAAATTTATAATTAACAATAAATATCCTTTGCCGTGTATTGATGATTTATTTCACCAGCTTCAGGTAGCGAGGGTGTTCTCCAAAATTGATTTGAGATTTGGGTGTCACCAGTTGAAAATTCGGGATTCGTATATTCTAAAGACGACATTCAGGACTCGTTATGGCCACTATGAATTTCACGTGATGTCTTTTGGGCTTACCAACACCCTAACGGCATTTATGCACTTGATGAATAGTGTATTTCAGCCATATCTTGATTTATTTGTCATAGTATTTATTGCTAATATCCTGGTGTACTCACGTAGTCCGGAGGAGCATGCGCAACACTTGGGTATTGTATTACAGAGTCTGAGAGAGGAAAAGATTGATGCCAAATTCTCTAAGTGTGAGTTCTGGCTTAGTTGAGTGGCATTATTGGGACATATATTGTCTAGTGAAGGAATTAAGGTGGATCCGAAGAACATAGAGGCAGTTCAGAGTTGGCTCAGGCCATCTTCAGCTACTGATATTCATAGTTTTCTCGACTTGGCCGGTTATTATCGTCGCTTTGTGGAGGGCTTCTCGTCTATTGCATTGCCTTTGACTAAATTGACCTAGAACAGTGCTCCGTTCAGGTGGTCGGATGAGTGTGAAGAGAGCTTTCAGAAGCTCAAGACATCTTTGACTACATCCCCAATATTAGTGTTGCCTACAGGTTCAGAGTCTTATACTGTGTATTGTGACGCATCGCGTATTGGACTCGACGCAGTGCTAATGCAAGACGGTAGGGTGATTGTCTATGCGTCCTGACAGTTAAAGGTACATGAGAAGAATTATCCGGTCCACGACCTTGAGTTAGCAGCTATTGTTTATGCCTTGAAGATTTGGAGGCATTATTTGTACAGTGTCCATTGTGAGGTTTATACTGATCACCGGAGTCTACAACATCTATTTAAATAGAATGATCTTAATTTGCGGTTGCAGAGGTGGTTAGAGTTGCTTAAGGATTATGATATCACCATTCTCTATCATCCCAGAAAGGCCAATGTTGTGGCTGATGCCTTGAGTCGTAAAGTAGAGAGTTTGGGCAGCTTAGCATACTTACCGGTAATAGAGAGGCTTTGGCCTTGGATGTTCAGGCCTTGGCTAACTAGTTTATTAGATTGGATGTTTCAAAGCCGAATCGAGTTTTGGAATATGTGGTTTCTCAGTCTTCTCTCTATGATCGCATCAGAGAATGTCAGTATGATGACCCCTATCTGCTTGTCCTTAAGGACACGGTTCAACAGGTGATGCTAAGGAAGTCACTATTGGAGATGACGGCGTATTACGAATGCAGGGCAGGCTATTTATGCCTAATGTAGATAGTTTGCGTGAGTTTATTCTCCAGGAGGCTCACAGTTTGTGGTATTTCATTAGGCGAATGAAGAAAGATATAGTTGGGTTTGCAGCTCGGTGTTTAAATTGTCAACAGGTAAAGCACGAGCATCAGAGATCAGGCGGATTACTTCAGAGACTTGAATTCTGGAGTGGAAGTGGGAGCGTATTACCATGGACTTCGTAGTTGGACTCCCACGGACCTTCAGGAAGTTTGATGTTGTTTGGGTGATTCGAGATTTTTCGCCTACACGATGTGCCTGTGTCCATCATTTCAGATCGGGGCACGCAGTTTACATCACAGTTTTGGAGAGAAGTGCAGCGAGAATTGGGCACACAAGTTCAGTTGAGTATACCATTTCACCCTCAGACGGATGGACAGTCCGAGCGCAGGATATTGGAGGATATGCTACGCGCTTGTGTCATTTATTTTGGGGGTTCTTGGGATCAGTTTCTTCCACTCACAGAGTTTGCTTACAATAACAACTACCAATCGAGCATTCAGATGGATCCGTATGAAGCTCTATATGGGAGACGGTGTCGGTCTCCGGTGTGTTGGTTTGAGCCAGATGAGGCTAGGCTATTGTGTACGGACTTTGTTAAGGATGCTTTGGAGAAGTTCATAGTGATTCAGGAATGGCTTTGCACGGCGCAGTCTAGACAAAAGAGTTATGCCGATAGGAAGGTCCGTGATGTTGCTTACATGGTTGGGGAGAAGGTTCTGCTCCAGATTTCACCCATGAAGGTGTGTTGAGGTTCGAGAAGAAGGGCAAGTTGAGTCCTCGGTATATTGGGCCTTTTGAGATACTTAAGAAGATTGGATAAGTGGCTTATGAATTTGCTTTCCCACCTAGTATATCAGGTGTTCATTCAGTGTTCCACGAATCCATTCTCCAAAAGTATGTCGGGGATCCGTCTCATATTTTGGATTTGAGTATAGTACAACTGGATGGTAATTTGACTTATGAAGTGGAGCAAGTAGCTATTTTAGATCGGCAGGTTCGAAAGCTGAGGTCAAAGAACATAGCATCAGTGAAGGTACAATGGAGAGGCCAACCAGTCAAAGAAGCTACTTGGAAGATTTAGCAGGAGATGCGGAGCAAATATCCACACCTATTTGAGACTCCAGGTATGATTCTAAACCCATTCGAGGACGAACGTTTGTTTAAGAGTGAGAGAATGTAATGACCCGGCCGATCATTTTGAGTATTATGACCTCGTTCCCCCATTTACTACTCAAGTTATGCTTTACAGTTGTTTTATGACTTATCAGGTTAGTTGGTTCGGGTCTGGAAGGATTTAGGAGTGAAATTAGACTTATGTGTAAATGACCTCAGATTTAAATTCTGATGATTCCAATAGCTCTGTATGGTGAATTTGGACTTAGGAGCGTATCCGGAAAATTATTTGGAGGTCCGTAGTCAAATTAAGCTTGAAATGGCGAAAGTTGAATTTTTGGAAAGTTTAACCGTGGGGTTGACTTTTTTATATCGGGGTCGGAATCTAATTCTGGAAATTTGAATAGGTCTGTTATATCATTTATGACTTGTGTGAAAACTTTGTGGTCAATTGGACGTGATTTGGTAGGTTCCGGTGTCGTTTGTAGAATTTGGAAATTTCAAAGTTCATTAGGCTTGAATTGGGGTGTGATTCATGTTTTAACGTTGTTGGATGTGATTTGAAGGCTCGACTAAGTTCGCATGATATTTTGGAACTTGATGGTGCATTGTTGAGGTCCCGGGGGCCTCGGATGAGTTTCAGATGATTAACGGATCGAATTCGGACTTTGAAGAAAACACTGAAAGTTTCTGCCATCTAATGTAATCACACCTGTGGAAATTGGCTCACAGGTGCGAGCTCGGAGAAGCGAGCCTGGCAAGCGCAGATATGGACAGGGGGCTGTGAGGCAGTGGTCACAGGTGCGAGGGAATTTCCGCACCTGCGTGATCGCAGATGCGGATGGATGTGCAGAAGCGGCTCCCAGCTCGCAGAAGCAGCTCCAGTGGAGGATTTGGCAAACCGCAGAAGTGGTTGATGTCTCACACCTGCGAAACCGCAGAAACGGCTAAGTGAGTCGCAGGTGCAGAACCCCTGGACAGTATACATTTTGAAGGGGTTCCGAGTTTTGCCATTTTTGGACCTTCAAGCATGATTTTGGGATGGTTTTCAGAGAGAATTCAAGGAAAACTTGAGGTAAGTCACTTGTGATAATTTCTACTTCATAATATTTAATTATCATCGAATAATCCGACCAAGTTACGTGTTTTAAGGTGTAAATCGGGGATTTGAATCTAGGGATTCGAAAATAAGATTTGAGGATTTGGAGGTCGAATTGATGTCAGAATTTAGTAAAATTGGTATGGTTGGATTCGTGATTGAATGGACTTTCGTATTTTGTAACTTTTGTCGGGTTCCGAGATATGGGCCCCACGGGCGAAGTTTGAGTTAAATTTCGAATTTTATTGGAAAATTAGTATTTTCTTATGGAATTAATTCCAATAATTTATATTGACTGAATCAGATTATTTGTGGCTAGATTCGAGTCATTTGTAGGTCAATTCACGAGGCAAGGGCATAGAGGAGTAAGAAATTATACTGTTTTGAGGTAAGTAACACTTCTAAACTTAGTTTTGAGGATATGAATTCCCGAATTGGTGTTATATAAATTGTTTGGAGGTGAAGCACATGATAGTTGATGAGCGTGTGGACGTGCACCATTGAAATTGTGACTTGAATAAATTCTGTGAAGTTGTAAAAATTAAAGAATCATGTTATTAGGTGAATATTTTTCTACATGTTAGAGAAATTGAGCTGAGGCTCTTAATAAAGATCATGTTTAGGCTACGTGCCGATATTTTGGGACCAATGGGGTCGTGTGTTCGTTAAATTAAATGTTTTAAAAATGTACATTTTATACTCGGTCATATTCATGCATTGTGAGCATATTTATGGATCGAGTTGTGCGTCATAGCAGGCCATATTGTCGTTATATATATTATTATTATATGGATCGAGTTGCGCGCTGCAGCAGGCCTTATAGGCTTTATTATTATTATGGGATCGGATTACATGCCGCAGTAGGCCATATCGGCTTTATCTAACGTTTGCGCTGAAGGAGCCCCTCCTGAGTCTGTACACACTCCCAGTAGGCGTAGATGATTATATATTCGGGATGGACTTCTCAGGGCATAGACTTGCCTTACTTATTTATATTATGATACATTTTCCCTGAACATAGATCTTGTCCGTAACATTTACATTTGGGGATAAATTACCCCAGGGCTGGATTGACCTTATACGGTATTGAATGACTGACTGTCAGTCGATATGTATATATATACGTGATGGAATATCCCTGGGATGAATTGACCATAAACTGTACCGAGTGACCGAATAATTTGTGACCAGTATTTACATGAGGTCTTTCTATTGAGATGTCATATTCTTCATATCATGAAGTATTAATCTATTTCACTTGTACTGAGTTTAACTGTTGAACTTGAAAGCATGACTACATTTTTGCACCATTATTTATACTGGACTGTACCTACGAAGTTCGTCACTACTTTCAACCCAGAGGTTAGTTTTGTTACTTATTGAGTTGGTTGTACTCATACTACACTCTGCACCTCATGTGCAGATCCAGGCTCCCGGATATGGCGACTGCTAGATATCAGAGATATTTATATTGGGGACTATCAAAGTAGGGTAGCTGCTTGACGTCCACAGACTTTATTCCCTTCCCGTTTAGTTATTGTATTGTTCTATATTTTCAGACAGTGATTTTATCAGTCACACTTTGTATTCATTTAGATGCCCATGTACTTAGTGACACCAGATTTTGGGAATGATTATATATGTATTGAGAGATTTCTTCCGCTGAATTTAAATATTATGTTTTTCAAACTTAAAAGATACGGTGGTTTATTGAGATTGTCGGATTGCCTTGTATTGAGATATGCGCTATCACGACATGTAAGATTTTGGGTAGTGACATACTATCTGCTGCAAATTTCGTCAAGCCACCAGCCACTTGATTAGCTTCCCTATAACAGTGTGTAATACTGCAATTCACTTGGAGCAAGATCTGAGAAGTCTCTTAAATTACTTAATTTAATTTCAGATTATTGGTCTTTCTGTCCACCACCATGTTAGCTATTATCAGTGAATCCAGTTCAAGAATACAATCCAAATACCCCTGTTGCATACACCATTCAATTCCAAACTTGGCTGCAAGTGCTTCTGTTTGGTTATTACTGTTGCAAATAACTGGGATTGAGAAAGCCATGATCATATTACCAACACTATCCCTGACAATCCCCCCAATTCCTGCTTTGTCTTGGGAATAATTCCCATCAGTGTTTATCTCAACCTTTTGCAGGCTTAAGCCGTTGAACAATGGTCCATCTAGGTAGTGGCTTCAACCTTTCACTTTTATCACAGATCTCACTCCAAATGTTTCCCAACACACATGAGGGAAAACTTAAACCAAGTATATTGCTGATAGTCCACCATATCTGATGTTGCATCTTCCTGTACCACATCTTCTTCTGATCCCTATATTTACAAGAGCACCTATTCTTCCATATCTCCCAGAAGTTCATAAGTGATGTTGCATCTTATGAACTCTGTTTTTGGCCTATGTTTTCCACCAAGCATCCAATATATCTCTAACAGTTATACCAGTAGATATTCCCAGTGGGGAGCCAAAACACTTCCATAACTGTTAGGCAATGTCACTCTCAACAAATACATGCTGCATTCTCTCTATTTTATGATTAACACAGCAAACACACCTAGAGACAATATTGTTACCAAATCTACCCAATGCATCATCAAATGCCAATTTCTTTTGAATTAATCTCCAAAACAGAAATGATTGTTTAAAAGGAAGCTTCTCGTGCCATACCGTGCCTTTTAACTGATCCATCAGCCTCTGTTCTGTGATGCTCTGCCAGGCTGGCTTGGTGGTAAAATTTCCATCTATGCTCGGTTCCCATATTGCATAATGGTTGCTATAATAGGCTAGTAAGATACTTGAGGGACAGAGATACACCAAAAATCTGGATGAGAAGCAGATAACTTCACTCTTAAAATCGTCATGCCAAAGACCACGAGAACAAGAAATGGACTTTGCAGGCTTGTCAGTTCATTGTCATGAAAACATAATATAGTATATATTTTTAGCTAATTTGTTTTAATGCATTAAGCTGTATAGTAACAGACACAAAGAGGTTATTAGGTGATAGTTTTCTTTGATATTAGCACAAATCCTTTATAAATTTTATAAGATGATCATTTTTTCCCTCCAGAATATTTTTCTCAAGCTCTTCCTTTCTAAGCAGTGGCTTTTGTGTTAGATACCATTGGACATTGGTGCATAAATCAAGAATCTGCCACTGCCACTGATCAAAGAGGATTGTAATTATATACTAGTACTAGTTAATTTGAAGACAACTTCTGCTTTAGGTGATGCACACTGAAATTCTGACCGCTCAATTAGTGATTTGATACTTTCATAATCTTTATGGGTCGATGCCTCAATTATGATTCTCAGAAGAACCGGAGACTTTGCCAAAAGAAGCTTGACCAGTTGCAGATGAGGATTTGTCCCTCGAATGCTCCCAATCACAATTACTCTGAGGTGGTTGAATGTTGTATCTCCAAACCTTCCTTCCAAATCAAGATAATCCAGAGCTAGAGGTACCCCACTATTATCCACCTAAGAAAGAATAATAAAAACACCAAATTTTAATGAGGATCCGAGGTATAAAGAAGCCACTAAATAAGGAGAACTAAAGATAAGAACCAAATGATTAAGTAAGAACCTTGATTTCCAGATATTGTAAATACGGGAAACTTCTCATCAAGCACAAAGCACAGGCGACGAAATCTAATTCACTCTGATAAAGATCAAAGAGGTAAAGATGTTACACACAGTTAAGATGAAAGGGAATACTAATTGGTACTTCTCCTGCACCTGCAGCCAATAACTAGAAAGAAAATCCCAAATTAAAGGATGACTCAAAGCCCAAAATATGTTCCATCTATGAATGCATTACAGTGAAGTTATAAAGCACATTTACCTTGACACTATGGTTATCCAAATGGAGATGTTCGAGAGCACAAAAAGACTCAAAAAGCCTAGTAATGTGATGTTTTGATTCCAGGGTATAGTCTCTCCTAAGAGCAAGCGATAATTGTGCCAGAAGAGGAATAGTATTTAAATAGATAAAGCTTACTCTGCCTGTGAAGTCAAGGGACTTCAACTTGGGAGCATTAATTTCAATGACACCGCTGTAATTATCTGAGATTTCAAGCACCAATTGCTCGAGCAACGGGCAATGAGAGATTAAGCTTCCAAGCAATGTGGACAAAATTGTAACATTGTATAGCTTCAGGCTAATTAACCTTCCAAAACCTCCTGGTGGAGGAGATATTAAACAATCTTCAAGAGATAGATGCCTCAATTGCAAACATTTGAAAAATGAAGCAGGCAATTTGTATGTTTTCTCCCTGATCGGAAATTTAAGAAGAAGATGTTCAATGCCATTTTCAGAGAGGAACCTTATCAACTTTCTATATAAGGAAAGCCTTCCAAATACGGAATAGAGAGTGTAAACTGTTTAACTGGTCCTTCATGAAGGGTCAAAATGTGGCGCATAATATTTTCAAAGCAACTTGTTTGGTGTATTTTCCAAAGTGTTTGATCAAGAGTTAACTGTGGAAGTCTACACCATTTATATCTTCATTTCCTTGATAAGATGCTTGTTCTCACAGCATCTGGTAAAGGCAAACGTATCAGAATATCATCAAGTACATCCTCAGGAAGGTTGCTCAGTATATCGAAAGGTAAAGTTGCCACTACAATGTCTTTTGTCCTCTGGAGGCATCATATCAGATAATAATAAGAGCCTGCAGACAATGAACAAGAAAATAAAAGGTGAGGAAAGAGCCTATGCATCTCCAACCCTTGCACCATTGTTTTACACCATAATGGTGCAAATTAACTCCAACCCATTACACTCCAAAAAATAATATTCCTTTTAGGATTATAGGGGAAAAACTACTGAGAATAGTACCTCCCAAGTTAAGATTAAATGATGCAAGAAATCAATGGAAGAAAAAGAAGCAAGAAACCTGTTGAATGGTGGAGATGGAGCGTCAAGCGTCAAAGGAGGGTTTTGTATTTTAAAGGAAGAAGGAATTTGGAAAGTATGTGGCAGCTTTTATCTATTTTTACAATTAATTTGCTTCTCCCTTCGACTTTTACCATGAAAAATCCAATAGTGGTCGCATCTGTTCCCAAAAAGACGTAATGTTTAAAAGGAATGCTTGTGCACTCAATACATTCAATTTGACAATGTAACGATCCGAATTGTCGTTTTATAAATTAGTGTCTTATTCAGTGACTTAAAGTCTCGAGCAGCTTGTGATGTGTATTATGACTTGCGTGTGCGATCGAGTTTAATTTTTGGAAGGTTCGAAATTAAATTGAAACTGAAACTCTCATTTTTTAAGCTTAAATGGAAAGAGTTGACCGAATTTTGACTCTTGAGCAAACGACTCCGAAATTAAATTTTGAAGATGTCAATAGCTTCGTATGATAATTTCGGACTTAGGCGTATGACCGGATATAGATTTGGAAGTCCATAGGACAATTTGACACATTTTGGCGAAAGTTGGAAAATAGAAGATTTTTAGAGAGTTCGACCGAAGGTTAAATTTTTGATAACGAGGTCGGATTTCGATTCTGGAAATTTGAACATCTTCGTTATGTCATTTATGACTTGTGTGCAAAATTCGAGGTCAATCAAATTTGATTTGATAGGTTTTGGTATCGAATGTAGAATTTGGATAATTCTAGAATGTTTCAACGTTGTTTCTTCAAGAATAAGTGATATCACATCAACGAAATGAGCACAAAATTCAGTTTTGATTGAAACATTAGATCCGTATTGAAATTTCAGAGTCATAAGACAAAGAATCGTCGAATTCGGATATCGTATGAGAGAGTTATACCCATTTCCGTGTTAGAAAAGATTTTCGGTCACCGCCAGCGCCCAAGGTAGCACGGGGCACTAGCCCTAGCGTTGGGAATTATTGAAGTTCTGGACACAGCACCACAGGCAGCGCCCCACGCTTCATGTGGCGCTCGAAACAGTTGAGGCCCTATAAACGGGGTTTTTGTGCCATTTTGGACAAAAATAGATTTGGGGAGCCTGGTTTGGGCGATTTTCAGAGATACATTTCACCACATAATTTGGGGTAAGTGTTCTTCACTCCTTGTGATTATATGTCATGAATCTATAGTTATAATCATCGTTTAATTCGAGTTTTGATGGAAAAAATTGAGATTTTTGTAAAATCTTTCAAAAACGAAAATTTTAGATTTGGAGGTCGATTCCTTATCGAAATTTGATAAAATTTGTATGGTTGAACTCGTATCGGAATGGTTGTTCGGATTTCATGAAAACTTTATCAGGTTCCGAGAGGCGGGCCTCGTGTTGACTTTAGTTGACTTTTTAATGTGAACTTTTAAGTCGGCGTTTTATTATCCAGAATTGTTTCCAATGAATTATAATGAAATTATACATTTAATTTGGATAGATTTGAGCTATCCGGAGGTCAATTAAAGTAAGAAGGAGATTTTGGATATCGGCATAACTTCAAAAAGGTAAGTATCTTACCTAACCTTGAGTGAGAGAATTACCCTTTAGGCATTGAGTCTTATGTGAAAATTGTGTAATTGAAAATCATGTACACGAGGTGACGAGTACGTACTTGTTTTATATGTGCAAATTATATCGGCTGAAATTCGTAGACACCCTTAAGTATTAAATTAAAAAATTGTTGGAACTTAGTAAATCCTTGAATTTGTCATGCCTCATTCCTTGTCTGTCGAGTTTATATTTTATATGATAATTTGGTGTAATTTCCATTTGGATTTTATGTGAATTCCGTGTGTTTGTTGATTTTATATTTTATTGGAATTAAATTTATTATGGATTTGTTATCTGTAAATAATCATTAAATAAGTCTAAAAGGAGACTTTAACATAATTATCTAAAATTTAGATTAAAGAAGGTGTTGTCCTATGTTGAGTTACTTTTCCATCTCTATTATTGTGATGAGGTTTATATTCGTGGTGTGGAGCCTTGGGCTATTTGTAATGACCTGGCCAGTCGTTTTGAGCTCTAGTGCGTTATTCAGTAGTTTGAGGCCTTGAGTAGCTTCACTCCAGGTATTATGACATGTACGTGTGGTCGGAATTTACTTTCGGAAAGTTCGGAGTTGGTTTGGGAAGAAAATTCTAAATTTGGAAGCTTTAAGTTGGAAGAGTTGACCAAATTTTGACTTTTAACTAAACGATCTCAGAATCGGGGTTTGAAGGTTCCAATAGGTTCGTATGATGATTTCAAACTTGGGCGTATGTTCGGGTTGAGTGTCGGGTAGCCCGAGAGTATTTCAGCGCTTATTACGGAAGGTTGGCATTTTTAAGGTTTAATAATTTCCTAAGTT
Source organism: Nicotiana otophora (assembly GCA_000715115.1). Lineage (NCBI taxonomy): Eukaryota > Viridiplantae > Streptophyta > Magnoliopsida > Solanales > Solanaceae > Nicotiana > Nicotiana otophora. The sequence continues at coordinate 4,912 of AWOL01S0036618.1, read as the reverse complement.
TGGGTTGAAGTAGATTTTGATGTTATCGATATCCGTTTGGGATTCCGAGCCTGAGAATAGTTCCGTATGGTGATTTTGATCTTAATTGCATATCCAGACATTGATTTGGAGGTCCGTAGGTAATTTCGGCGTCAATTGATATCAGGGTTGGATTTCGATTTCGGATGTTGGAGTAGGTCCGTAATGTCAATTATGACTTGTGTTCAAAATTTGAGGTCAATCGGGCATGATTTGATAGGTTTCGGCATCGATTGTAGAAGTTTAAAGTTTTAAAGTTTATTAAGTTTAAATTGGAGGGTGATTCATGTTTTATCGTTGTTTGATGTGATTTAAAGGCTCGACTAAGTTCGTATGATATTTCAGGAATTGTTGGTATGTTTGGTTGGGGTCCTGGGGGCCTCGGGTGAGTTTCAGATTCTTAACGGATCGAATTTGAATTTGGAGGAAGAGCTGAAGCAGCTGGGCATCTGGTGCGATCGCACCTGCGTGAAAAGGGCCACAGGTGTGTGCCCGCAGAAGCGGCCCAGTGGTCGCAGAAGCGAAATGGAGTGAATGACTGGGAGTCCGCAGGTGCAGAAGATATTCCATAGAAGCGGATGCATATCTGCGGTGAAAGAGCGCAGAAGCGAAGGAGCTGGCCTTGGGGGAGATCCGCACCTGCGAGTAATCCTCCGCAGAATCGGCAAAAAGGACCGCAAGTGCGAAGATCGGGGCTGGGCAGTGAGTTGTTTTTAAGACGTGATTTGGCCATTTCTTTCATTCTCTCTTAGTTTGGGGTGATTCTTGGAGATCTTCAAGTGGAGGTTTTCATCATCAATGGAGGTAAGTTATCCCCATCTATTGTGAGTTAAATACAAGGATTTTATATGGATTCAAGTATGAAAAATTGTAGAAATTTGAAATTTTGAAGAAAAACCTAGAAATTGATATTTTTTGGATTTTGACCACGAAATCGGATATGGAATTAGGAATAAATCATATATTTGAGTTCGTGATGTTATGGATAAAGTTTATCTTTGAAAAGTTTCGGAATCCGGGCATGTGGGCCCGAGGGTTGATTTTATCGACTTTTCGAGCAGAGTTGGAAATTGTTTAAATTGATTAATTATGGGTACTATAACACATTTTGATTGGTTTGCACCTTGTTTGCATAGTTTTGGATCGACAAACATCGGTTTGAGGTGTTAGAGTGGCGTTGGAGCTGGCTATGGAGCTTCGGAGCGAGGCAAGTCTCTTGTCTAGCCTTGTAAAGGGAAATTTATCCCATAGGTGATTTAAATTAATAATTGTTGCTAATTGTTGGGGCTACGTACGCACAAGGTGACGAGAGTCCGTGTGTTGCTACTAATTATGCTATATATGGGTAGTTTAGGACTCAAATCATGAATTACTTGTAATAATTGCATCATTTATTAATTAAAGTACTGGAATTATATTTGAAATTGTTAGAGAAAATAATAAAATACCGAAATTTCACATACTTGAATTTTTGTGCAAATTACTTGATAGTTAATAGAAATTATACATCCTTATATGTTATCATTATAATAACTTCTCATTCTGGAGTTCATAAGAAAATGTCCTCCTTTGTTGTGGAGCGGGCCGAACGTCTCGACAGTATAGATGCATCTATGGATCGTGCCGCATGTCCCTCGGTAGTGTACACGACACTCTGGATCGGACCGAACGATCTCGGCATAAATCGTACTTAATAATAAAAATTACACGATGCCTTGACATTTTCTTGCAACTTTTGAAGATAAATGTTTAATTGAAAATTAGTGAATTTGAAACAATTATTTATTTCCTCTTGTTAAGAAAATTATTGTTATTCACCTAAACCATGTCTATTTAAATATTTCTATTTTAATATTATTGACCCATAGTGAGTGTCAAAGTTGCCCTCTCGTCACTACTTCTTCGAGATTAGACATGATACTTACTGGGTACATGTTGTTTACGTACTCATACTACACTTGCTGCACATTATTTTGTGCAGGTACATGTGTTTCTAGTTATCTTTTAGGCGCAGAGGCACAGCTATCACATGGACTTACGGTGAGTTGTATTCCATACTACGGATCCGCAACTACAAAGTCTCCATCAAAGTTATTTATATACTCCTGTCTAATTTGTATTCCAGACAGATGTTGCATTTATCATATTTTTCCTAGTTGATGCTCATGCACTTCTGACACCGGGTTTTGAGGGTTCCCACTGGATGTTTGGTATGGTAGTTCACATAACCATCATTGTTTCACTCTGTAAATCCTATTTTATACTAATTAGTTAATGGAAATTTTGATTTCAAAGGTAACAAAGATGGGTAATTGAATTAGTAAATTACCGTTGGCTTGCCTGATGGCGGCGTTAGGCGCCATCACGATCTATAGTAGATTTTGGATCGTGACATATTTGTTGAAAAATGTATTGATTTTTTTATATCTTTGGAATTGGTTGTGGCCTATGGGAAAATTGTGATATGAATTATGGTATTGTGTTGTCGTGATAATATTCTGTGTAAATTCTTATGTGATTGGAGTTATTATTTTGAGGACATAAGGGTGGCATTCCACTGTTGACATTATGTGGGTATAAGGGTGGCATTTCACTGTGCTTATGTATGTTGGGATAATGTCTAGGTGGAGTGATAAGGGTGTCAATAGGAGCGATAAAGGTGGCTATAAGAGCGATAAGGGTGGCTATAGATATCGTCAGGGTGGAGGGATAAAGTTGGCTATTATTATGGAGTGATACGGGTGGCTATAGGAGAGATAAAGGTGGCTAGTGTCAGGGATGATATGTGACGATGTGGGATTATTGTGTTGGTGATTTTTATGTGATGTTGTGATTTTTCTTGTGGTTATCCTTATAGCTTGTGCAACTTGTCTTGTTGTTTCGGTAACCTGGATAATAGCCTGATCTATGTTGAAATTGTGGGCATGTGGCTATTGTCGGGAAGATAGTGTTATATGGGAATCTTCTTTGCACGAGCTTCTGTAAGCCCCGAAACAGACTCTAATTACATGTGTTAAGCATCGTGCCATTTCAAATCAAAATCAAAGGCTAGAAAGAAGGTCAAGTGGTTGCACGCCGTAACATATATGATAAATGTTATATGGGATCGGGTTGCACGCTGCAACAGAGATAAAATGTGGGTAAGAGGTGTCAGGGAAAATATGATAATTTTTATTATTGGCACGTGAACTATCCGTACATATGTGATATGAAAAGTGGGCACGAGGTGCCGAAAAAATATGATAATTTGATTATGGGCACAATGTGTCGTGGAAATATGAAAATAGGCTGAGACCCGTGTTACGAAAAATATGAAAGTGGGTTGAGACTCGTATTTTTTGTTTATGATTATGAAATGAGATGTCATAGGGTGATTTTTATTTGAAAGAATTATATTCAAAATATTTATTTGGGAGGATTTGATTCAAAATATTATTTGAAAGAAATGTATTCGAAATATATTTATTTGAAAGAATTATATTTGAAGGATATATGTTTGAAAGAGGTATATTCGAAATATATTTATTGGAAATGATTATCTTCTAGAGATTTCTATTGAAAACAAAACTTATAGATGAAAGATGTATATTTTGAAGGACTTGATTATTGGTTGCACTTGTGTTCATTATCTGTTTGAGCAATATTTATGAAGTTCTTGTTGCCTGGCTGTTTACATCACTAGTTGATTATTGTTGCTATCAATGTTATTTGTTTTCTATTATTTTTGAATACTATATTGCACAGGTTATTTGACTAGTGAGTGTCTTGATTGTACCCCGTCACTACTCCACCGAGGTTAGTCTTGATACTTACTGGGTATCGACTGTGGTGTACTCATTCTACACTTCTGCACATTTTTGTGCAAAGCCAGGTATTGGAGATATTGGATTTGAGCAAAGTTAGCGTGTGATCGGAAGGACTTAAGGTAGAGCTGCTTGGTCGTTGCAGTCCCTTGGAGTCTTTCCATTTTTATTGTACTGTTAATTTCTTATTAGAATAGTACTGTATATTCGGTTCTTGAGATCATTCCATGTATTCAGTTAGAGTTCGTGACTAAGTATTACCAGTCTTGGGAGATTGTATTAAATTATACGTTTGTTTTAAAAAAAATGGCTTGAATTGTTGTTATAATCGGTTTACCTAGTCTTCGATACTAAGTGACATCACGACGCCTGTGGTGGAATTTTGGGCCGTGACAAGTTGGTATCAGAGCTCTAGGTTCATAGGTTCTACGAGTCACGAACGAGTTTAGTAGAGTCTTGCAGATTGGTACGGAGACGTCTGTATTTATCTTCGAGAGGCTACATAACTGTTAGGAAATTTCCACTTCTTTCATTCCTGTCGTACAGAATTTTTTGAATTTGGAATTTGAGCCTTTGTATCTCTATTCTCTCACAGATGGTGAGGACACGTGCTACCAGGTCAGTTGAGCAGACACCCGCACATTCTGCTAGGGCCGCAAGAGGCCGGGGCCGAGGTAGAGGCTGAGGAAGGGCACGTGCCGCAGCTAGAGCACATGTCAGAGCAACAGCTGAGGAGCCGCCAGTAGCCCTAGTTGGAGGACAGGTACCAGAAGCACATGTTGTTACCCCCAGACTTCAGGAGACTTTAGCACACTTCCTGAGTATGTTTGATACATTAACTCGGGCGGGATTAATATCCGTTGTACCAAATATCTCGCAGATTGGGGGAGTAGCTCAGACTCCTACCACGACTCCAGAGCATTAGGTTCACACCGGTCAGGTTCGGGGTGTAGTTTCGTTATAACCTTATATTCCGGTTCAGCCCGAGGTCAGCCCAAAGGCATCAGAAGGAGAAAGAAATATACTTAAGAGGTTTAAGAGGTATAGTCCACCTACTTTCAGTGGCACAACTACAGAGGATGCCCAAGGAT
>AWOL01S0036609.1:0-28855 GCA_000715115.1 Nicotiana otophora | reverse complement strand
GGGGGAGGGAATGCCATGGCCTTTGGATTTATTCACAGAACAGTTGCATAGATGGAAATGAGAGTACTAAAGTATTCGGAAGACATAAGTTTTGAAAATGATAAGTGCATCAGTCAACATTCGAGGACGAATATTCCAAAGGGGGGAAAGATGTTACGCCTTGCAGTATTACGTCAATGTTATGCTCCACAGTATTATATTACGACGATGTTACACCCTGTAGTATTGTACGTTAAAGTTTCGTCGTAAGTTAATCGACGTAAGTTTGGGGATGAGATTATTTTGAGATTATAAGCATTATGCTATTTCAAACAAGTGATAAATAAATTCGTGAATGAGAGGGTAAGCGAATCGAAGAAAATGAGTTTCATCGGAGTTCGACAATTTGGGGATAAAATACGGTCCAAGCTATAATACCCGATATTTATAGACTAGTTTCATACAAGGTACCACATGACCATGATAGTAGGATACATAAAGTGTGTTAAAAATGAGTAGTATTCTAAGTAATTTGGGATAATTATTAATTATATGGGTAATTGGTCAATTATTGGTTTAGTGAGGTTTTAATAAGTTAATTATGGAAATGGAAAATTATTGGATAAGGCTTGATAGCCCAACGTGGCAGCCACATATGAGCCATTAAATGACTCTTAAATCACTTGGCAAGGTGGCAACATTTAAAGAGATGAGTACCTCATCCCATTTGATTAAAGAATGTTATAAAAAAAACAAGACTCCTCAAAATTCAAGATTAGGACTAATTCACAAAGATATGGAATTCACTAAAGCCATAAAAGACTCTCAACGTGATTGCTTCAGCAAGTATCATACAAGGTTATGATCAAATTCGCAAAGAGATCATATGGAATTTACTAAAAGAATTCATACAAAACTACCAGCAATGTTATGCTAAGCTTGATAACGATGGAGTCTCAAAATATTTCGTTTGAAATTTCATAACACAATATAGTATGGGATTTTGAAATTTTAAGGAATACGGTGCAATCTTTCTCAAGAACATCATACGAATTTTTTTCTACTTCGATCTACCGTTACATATTGTTGCAATTGACGTGTGTTAGAGGGATTGTCAAGAGAATTGGCTCAGGTATGTTAAGTCTATCCCTTCTTTCTTTTTGGCATGATTCATACGATACAAACGAAACGGGCAAATACGCAACTTTCATAAATGACTCTATTCATAGAAGTACTAGGGGTGCCTATATTCTTGATTCTCCATGTGTCTTATTATTATATCTTCTCTTCATGGGTCTCAGAAAAATATATAGTTGATAAAGTTATCCGAAGGCATATTGATCTTATGACATTTCGAGAAATCTTATTAACGTACTTTTTATGCATTTCATTTATTTATATATGTACATTGAGCCATGACCAGATAAAGTTATATACGCGTATATTATATGTATATGGGATATGGGAAAAGGTTACAGCGTTATATACGTACCACCACCTGATCAGCTGGTATACGTTGATGATTTTGCCCACAGTGGCCGAGTTGATATGATGGGATGCCCTCAGAGGCTTGATGATGCTATGAACGCATATACCTATGCATGGTATGACATTTATACGCATATGCATGACATTATAATATTAAATGATTCACAGAACTATTCATACATACATGTTGAGTCTTTTACTCCATGTTTCTCTCATGTCTATTATTTACTGATGTTCATTCCTTACATACTCGGTACATTATTTGTACTGACGTCCTTTTTGCCTGGGGACTCTGCGTTTCATGCCCGCGGGTCCCGATAGGCAGGTCGAGAGTCCTCCAAGTAGGCCATCAGCTCAGCGAAAGATGTTGGTGCGCTCCATTTGCTCCGGAGTTGCTTGTTTGGTCAGTATGATTTAGACGTGTATTGTTTGGTATGGCAGGGCCCTGTCCCGACCTTTATGATAAGTATGTACTCTTAGAGGCTTGTATATAGATGTCATGTATACGGATACTTGTATGGCCTTATCGGCTTATGTGTTAAGTATATAATGGATCACATTGGTCTTATAGGCCCGTATGTCACAGGTATGAGTTTCTATATCAGGTTGGGTCGTTTTATGTCGGGTATTTCCTCATGTTTACTATGGTTATCTCATGATGCCTCTTCTGGCCCACTTACCTATGATGTTGTAATAAGAAATATACGTTGCGTTGGTACTCGGTTGAGTAAGGTAACGGATACCTGTCGCGGCCCATCGGTTTGGGTCCTGACACTTAAATTCACATATAAATCATGTATTTAACTCTTAATATGTGAGAATTACTTTCCTTGACAAAGGTGATGAAAATATCTTCTTAAAGTTCCCCAACAATCGCCCAAACCATGTGAGAAAATGAGAGAAATGAGCAAAACCTTGATTTTAAAACAATCTGCCCAGCCGACCTTCCGCACATGCGGAACACCAGCCGCACCTGTGGAAAATTCATCGCAGGTGCGGTTCTCTCCAAGCCGGGCGAAATCCACTTCTGCGGACCATTTTTTGCTTCTGCGCGACCTCTTCTATGGTCCACCACACGCTCTTGTGCCCCCGCACGTGCGGAGATCTTTCGCTTCTGCGACCCCTACTGCCCATCTCGTTTTCCGCTTCTGCGGAGTACCCTTCGCATCTGCGGGCTCGCAGATGCGGAAACACACTCGCATCTGCGGCCATCCCAACATAGTCCAAAGGTCGCTTCTGCGGCCACAGTGCCGCTTCTGCGAATCTGCACCTGCAGCCAAAACCTCGCAGATGTGGTTACACCAGATGCCAGCTGCTTCAGCCTTTCTCCCAAGTCCAAAATCGATCTGTTTTCAATCCGATTCACACCCGAGGCCCCCGGGATCTCGTTCAAACATACCAATATATTCCAAAGTGCAGTACGAACTTAGTCGAAGCCTTAAACCACGTCAAACAATATCAAAATTACAAATCGACGGCCAAAACCTTCCTTTCAACTTTCTAACCTTCAAACTTCGACGAACGCATCCGATTCTTATCAAAAAACATTCTGGAATGACGCCAAACTTTGCGCGCAAGTCATAAATTACAATAAGAACCTATTCCAAGGATCGGAATCCCAAACGGACATCGATAACATTAAAATTCACTTCAAGTCAAACTTAAGAATTTCTTAAACTTTTAAATAACCAACCTTCCATAATAAGAGCTGAAATGCTCCCGGGTGGTCCGATACACAACTTGAATATATGCCCAAGTCCGAAATCATCATATGAACCTATTAGAACCTTCAAATCCCGATTCTGAGGTCGTTTACTCAGAAGTCACACCTTAGTAAATTCTTCCAACTTTAAGCTTTCAAAATTAGAATTTTATTTTCAAATAAATCCCGAATTTCCATTCCGACCACACGTACAAGTCATAATACATGAAGTAAAGCTACTCAAAGCCTCAAACCGCCGAACGATGCGCTAGAGCTCAAAACGACCGGTCGGGTCGCTACATTCATAAAGATAAAATAATATCGTCATCCGGTAGCATTCAATGAACAATATTCTATAACATTAAGTGCATGATCCGTTATAGAGAATATGGCATTCACTGCATACCATTACACATTCTTCAATGGCCCTCATAATTGTCATTAAAAAGAAGCTTAATCCTAGGACCTTGTTCCCTAGGTGTAACTACAAATGGTGAACTCTATCATCATTGTAAGGGGGGGCGATTTTCTGACAAGCACATACTATAGTTCATCAACATCTCAAATAATACTTTACTTTCTTGCTTACTTGCACTGTTCATATTGCTCCCGGTAGCTCTGCGTCCGAAATCAAGATATCTGCCATTTATTTTTATTTTAAGGCTAAGTCTTATATTTATGTCTAATTCATTTGTTATTTTTGGATCAAATTAATTCACTTGTCTATAAACCACGTATAAATTCAATTGTGCCGTTTTACCGGTAAACAATATCAAAAGTGAGATTTGTAATCTTAAAATAAGACTGATTACATACATGCTACAAGATGTTAAAGTGACTTAATAGAGTAAAAGTTCTTTACACGAGTGCATAACTTTTTTATATGAAAATTATTCCATTTATCCCAATTTACGCAACGTATTTTTTCTTTTTAGTTTGTCTAGTAAAGATATAATTTTATATTTAGAAATAATTTAACTTTAAACTTCTAATTAGACCATTAAAGAGATGATTTGTAGGCAACAAATATCTATAACTTATTTTAGACTACAAATTTCAAACGTTATTCTTTCTTAGATTCGTGCTCAATCAAACATCGTATAAAATGGGATAAAAGGAAGTATTATAAATAGAGGGAAGGGAGGAACAATGGATGAGAAGATTAATAGGTGGGGAATCAAACCTTATTAATAAGGTGAAGCTTCGTGTAACCAACCAACCGAACGTATTATACATGGGTATATTTAAGTTAAACTCGATTGTAAAAAGTTATCTTATTGTAAGTTAACTTAACCTAAAGATGCAAAAATATAGGCATTGTCAGTGCATAAATTAAAACACATTAGATGATTAATTGTCTTAAGTTTGTTTGTAATTTAAAGAAGTCATAAAGATTTCAGAAAACTAAGTCAAAAACAAATCACATGATCAGTAAGGCCTTAAGTTAAAGAGTAGTACTTCCAATATTCAATAACAATCACACACCATAATTCAAAAAACTCTACTCATGCAATCTTGAAAACTTGAAACATGAGTAAGTATACGTAATTACAAACTTTGAAAAAAACGATCACTACACCAAACTTAATCAACTAATTAAGCACTATAAAACCCTTGCTAAACAATCACATATATCATCAAGAAAACCTTAAAAAGTGTTCACTTTTTCATGTTATAAGCCATGTCTGAAGTAAGAAATTTATTTTCTTTCCTTATTTTCTTTCTCATTATTGCCTTAAACTTCACTAATGGATTAGCCATTGATCATAAGTCTGATGCTAATATTGCATTAATCCCACACAAGGAAGGAATAAAATGGTTGCATTGGCCATTTGCACAAGCACCACCACCTCCTTCATCTTTTTTTCCTAAGTTTCCATTCACAAGAATATTTCCCTGGCCGCAGTTTTTGCCACCTAAGCCTTTTTCACCTAGTGAAAAAAGCGTCAGTGACATAAGCATGGACAACAGTCAGAACGTGCTGGAAAAGAAATATTGTGCTTTAATTATTGAGGCGTGTATGCTTGAGAGGGCTACATTTTGCGTTCGCCATAGATGTACCTTCTCCTCTGATTGTTGTACATCCATTAATACTGAATTTGGTCCTGAGGAATGTAACCAGTATGAATTTGCCATGATAAAAAATCAGTGTGAAAACCAAGATGCTCCTCCTCCTACAACTTAAGGAAACTTTGTGGAATATTAAGGGGGTGTATGTACACGTGTGTGTTCATATAGCCGACTCCAACTTATTTGGGACTGGGACATAATTGGTATTGTTATTGTTTTATGTATGTGTGTATTCATATAGTCGACCCCAATTTGTTTGGGATTGATATGTAATTGGTGTTTGTTGTATGTATGTGTGTGTATTTTTATGAGAATAAATTAATGAAGTGATTTGCTTACTGGTTATCAAATTATAGTGCTATGTTTCATGTCATGATATTATACAACAAAATGGAGTTGTTGCTATATTTATCTCGATTGTTTCATAAATTTGGAAAGTGTTAATATTATTCATCTTCTACCTCTTAACATATATATATATTTTATGTCAAATGGACCATATAATTAAAAAATTATTTGTAATCAATCATATAACTATTGAACCCCGTTTTATCTCATTATTAAATTTTAGCCGAACTTGAGGATATATGTTCATTAACTAAAAATGGTCCATAGAATGGACAATGGCCAAAGTCAATATGATATTATTATCCATATAACAAAAGGACAGACACCTACCTAAAGCAAGATAGAAAGTAAAACGATGGCGATGGGACGGTGGGGTTGTCCATTTAACTATTTTCATAGTTGTTACTTCTTCTGTACTAATTTATGTGGCGTTTAAAAAAGAATAATTAATAGTATGTTTTAACAAATCAATGGAGAAGAAGGTGGATGTCTATCAACAAGAATATGGAACAAGAATGAAGAATAATTCCTCGAAGCTCTTTTTTGTTTTACATCCGATGTTTTTTCTTGGAATAAGAAATTATTCTTATTCCTTTTTCTGGAAGCTTTTATTTGTTTTCCATCCGATGTTTTTTCTTGGATTATTCCTATTCCTTTTTCTATTGAGGCATCTCATTCCTTCTCCAATAATCTTAAAATATAAAAGAATTTTTAATCAGTCAAGATTCTTGCTGAAATTCTAAAAAGAGATGCCTCTTCTTTTTGACATTTATAAAGGGAAAAAGAAAAAAGAAAAGATTCCTCTGGTTGTATTTATTTAAAGAAAAGATTCTTCTGGTTATATTTTTTAAAGTTCTTTTGTTTATGATCCTTTTTTAAGCTTTAATAATAGTTTTCAGATAGTAAATAATTATGCAATTTCTCTAACGAAAAATTAAAGATATTAAACGCATCACGCTATAAGCTAAAAATTTACTTATTAAGTATCTAAGCATTATCGATATTGAGGTGCCAAATGACTCCATCCATAAGAGTTCTTGAAACTCATCAACCTGTTATTCCCGCTTTCCGGCATATCTTTGATCCGTTGAGCACGAACCCTTTCACACGCGACTCTTAGATTACTATGGTCGACTTTCGTCTTTGTTGGACCAGTCGATCTCACTGTCAGACAGACTTATACCGTTACGCTGACGAGCAGAATCTTAGCTTGAGCTTACCTTTGCACACCTTCGCTACTCTTAATCCTCATATTATAATCCCAGTATATTTTATTTATAATTGGAGTTTTATTTAAACCACAAAGAAAAAGAAAAAATAATTATTTTTCAGGGAAAATGACATTGTATATTCATTCTCTGTTATAAATAGAATTGAATTTAAGGTGAATGTTTATATTTTAGAGAGATCTTAGGGTTTGTTACTTGGTGGCTAAGCCACTTTTCCCCTATAAATAAAGGTATTATATTCCATTGTAATTCATCACAAATCAATAAGAATTCTTTCTTTCTTTTTCTTTGCACTATTCTTCTTTATTGTTTCATTACACGTTATCAGCAAGAGGCTATACCGTCTCAAGAAGCTCTTTGACAAGATTAAGGTATAACTTTTCTCCTCTTTTAATTATGACTAATATTATAAAAAAAAAGTTCGTTGCCCTTGAAATTTCGAGCAAGAACTATATGACATGGGTGTTCAACAACAACAACAAACCAGGTTGATCCCATAGATGGGGTCTGGGGAGCGTAATGTTTACGCATACCTTACTCCTACATCATAGAGATAGAGAGGTTATTTTCGATGACATGGGTGTTGGATGCTGAAATCTATTTAGATGCAATGGGTCTTGGAGACGCTATTAAAGATAAAAATGAAGCATCTGCCCAAGACTGTGCTAAGGCCTTAATTTTCTTGTACCATCACCTTGATGAAGGGTTGAAAATAGAATATCTCACAGTCAAAGATCCACTTATTTTGTGAAATGGCTTAAAGGAAAGATATGACAGCTTAAAGTTGGTCGCTCTTCCACAAGCACGATATGATTGGGCTCATCTGAGGCTTCAAGACTTTAAGTCTATTTCTGAATATAATTTTGCGATGTTCAGAATTACTTCCAAATTGAAACTCTGTGGAGATAGTATCACTGACTATAATATGCTTGAAAAACGTTCACAACGTTTCGTGCTTCCAATATGGTCTTGCAACAACAGTACCTAGAGAAAGGTTTCAAGAAGTACTCTGAGTTGATTTCTCTTCTCCTTGTGGCTGAACGAAACAACGACTTGCTCATGAGAAATCACAAAAATCGACCCACTGGGTCTATACTATTGCCTGAAGTGGATGAGGTGTATTCCCATTATGCTAAGTATGGAAAAGATCGTGGCCCTGTTCGTGGCCAAGGAAGAAATTTTCCTAATGTTAATCATCGAAAGATGAGAAGCCAAAGGCAAAGGGCTCAGAAACTGAATATTATCGTTTCGGTAGAAAAGGGCATTGGGCAAATATTTGTCGTACACCAAGACATTTGGTTGAGCTTTATCAAGCATCTCTAAAAAATAAAGGTCATGAAACTAATTTTGTCTGTGACAATAAATTTGACATCATTTACTTGGGTGTGACAGACGTTTTTGAGCACCTTGATAGAAAAATAGACCACTTGATCGGTAATCGGCGACTAGCAAAACATTTATTACAATTTTTGAGAGACATTTTGGCAAAAGAAACGGTTTTGCTACTGGAACGTAGCAGTATCCACTTATATTTGAATTGTTTAATAAGAATGGTTTTTTTTTTTTGATTGCTGGAACAAGGAAAAGGTTTGAGTGAACAGCCATACCTCTTATTCATGCAAAGTGCACATTTTTATATCCATAGATACATCAAGATTCTAATGAAATAATTCAAATAGAGTCCAAAGTGTGTTGATGACTCAAAAAGGGGCGGCCAGGTGCATTACTAGCGTCTATCTCTTTATTTCCTTTTTCTGGACACGAATAATATTTATTGTATGATCTTTTACACCGTGTTAGTCATATATGTGATGCACTTATAATTACATTATTTTTAGCTACGTAATTATTTGTATCATAATTAGAGTTTGCACGAAATTGCATTAAAAGTCAATATTGAGTTATTGATTTAACTTTGTTTCTTTCCCTTTTTCTCTGAAAATACTAATGTTTATTCGTATATTTCTTTTGTATGTCAAACCATGGGAAGAAAATATGGATATTTCACAAAGCAAACTTGGATCAAAGTTTAATTGTAAAGATATTTGTTTAATTGATTCATGTACGACACATACGATATTCAAAGAGAAGAAATATTTCTCTCATTTAAGTATGTGTAAGGCAGATTTTACTTACAATTTATGGTAGTAGTAATCTAATTGAAGGCTCTGGAAGAGATACTATAACTCTGTCTAACGGAACAATATTTATCATAGATAATGCAATGTTCTCCTCCAAGTCCTAGAGGAACTTGTTGGGTTTTAAATATCCGCCGAAATGGATATCATATTGAGACAATAGATGAGAATAATCTTGAATATATCATCGTTACTAGGAATGTCTCTGGCAAGGAAAGAGTTATTAAGAAGATCTCATCTTTATCTTGCGGCATATACTGGACAAGAATTAGTGCAATTGAGGCACATTCTACCGTAAACCAAAAGGTTATTGATCCCAATAATTTGGTACTTTGGCATGATCGTTTGGGACATCCTGGATCAATCATGATGAGACGAATTATAGAAAACTCAAATGGGCATCCATTAAAAAATTTAAAGATTCTTTTAAATAATAAATTTTCTTGCACTTCTTGTTATCAAGGCAAGTTAATTATTAGACCATCACCAACAAATGTTGGGATTGAATCATCTACATTTTTGAACCGTATACAAGGAGACATTTGTGGACTTATTCACCTACCTAGTGGGCCGTTTAGATATTTTATGGTCTTAATAGATGCATCTTCTATATGGTCTCATGTATGCCTATGTCATCTCGCAACCTGGCGTTTGCAAAATTAATGGCACAAATAATTCGATTACGGGAACAGTTTCCCGATAATCCAATTAAGTCTATTCGACTTGATAACGCTGCTGAGTTTTCATCCCAAATATTTAATTATTATTGCTTATCAATTGGTATAAAAGTGGAGCATCATGTAGCTTATGCTCACACTCAAAATGGCCTTGCAGAGTCTTTGATTAAACGCCTACAATTGATAGCAAGACGTTTACTCATGAAAACGAGATTACCCACTTCTGTTTGGGTCATGCCATTTTGCATGCAGCAATGCTAGTTCGTCTTAGACTGACAAATTATTATAAATATTCCCTGTTGCGATTAGTTTTGGGTCATGAACCTAATATATCCCATTTAAGAATTTTTGGGTGCGCAGTATATGTGCATGTAGCACAACCATATCACACCAAGATGGGTCCCCAAAGAAGGTTAGGAATATATGTTAGGTTTGAATCACCCTCCATTATTCGCTACCTCGAAACATTAACGGGAGATTTGTTCACTGCTTGATTTGCACATTGTCAATTCGATGAGGCATTTTCCCCAAAATTAGGGGGAGAAATTGGTGAAATCAAACGAGAAAAGTCGTGGGAAAATCCATCATTATCTCATCTTGTTTCACGTGCCTCTATTTGTGAAAAAAAGGTACAAAAGATTATCCATTTACATAAAATAGAAAATCAAATGCAGATGCATTTACGGATCTGAAAAGGATAATAAAATCACATATCCCTGCCGAGAATGTTCCAATACGTATTGATGTCCTTGTTGGACTATCTTCTAGTGTCATAGCTAATGAGTCAAAAGCACGCCTAAAGCGTGGCAGACCATTGGGTTCTAAGGATCAGAATCCTAGAAAAAGGAAAACAAATTATCAAGATGATACTACGAAAGAGTCTCGTAAAGAAATCCAATATTTAACCAATCCTGAGATTCATGAGGAAATCACTGAGCCTAAGACTCAAGAAAATAAGGAACTATCAATAAATCCAATTGATATTGAGATAAATTTGAATCGGTTGGATATAGTGGTGGATTATGTCTTTGCATATAATGTTGCATCTAGCATTATGTCTCGAAAGATTTCGAAAAGACGAAATTATGTCTCGGTTTGCAATTTGAACATTTGACAAACAGGATTTTTGTTCATCAATCTATCTACACAGAAAAGGTATTGAAACGGTTTTACATGGATGGAGCACATCCATTAAGTACTCTGATGGTTGTTAGATCACTCAATGTGAATAAGGATCCGTTCTGACCTCAAGAAAATAATGAAGAGGTACTTGGTCATGAAGTACCATATCTTAGTGCAATTGCTGCTCTAATGTATCTTGTTAATATTATAAGGCCTGACATAACTTTTTTAGTTAATATTTTAGCAAGATATAGCTTTGCTCCTACAAGGAGACATTGGAATGGAATCAAACACATATTACGGTCTCTAAAAGGGACTACCGATATGAGTTTATTTTATGACAATAATTGCAGTCCCGATCTTATTGGTTATGCTGATGTTGGGTATTTATCTTACCTACACAAGGCTCGATCTCAAACGGACTATGTGTTTACATGTAGAGGCACTACCATATCTTGGCGATCGACTAAGCAATCAATCGTGGCTACTTCATCTAATCATGCTGAGATAATTGCTATTCATGAAGCAAATCGAGAATGTGTGTGGTTGAGGTCTATAATACATCTTATTCGAGAAAAGTGTGGTTTGAAGTGTGACAAACTACCTACGATTTTGTATGAAGACAATGCAGCATGCATAGCCCAATTAAAGAGAGGATTCATAAATGGAGATAGGATGTAACGACCCGACTTAACATTTTGTGAATTAACGTTTCATTCAGCGACTTAAGGTCCCAAGAAGTTTTGTGATGTGTATTATGACTTGCGTGTGTGGTCGAGTTTGATTTTCCGATGATTCGGGATTAAATTGAAAGAACAATTCTTATTTACGAAGCTTAAAAGAAAAGAGTTGATTGGAGAGTTGACTTTTGAGTAAACGACTCCGGAATAGAGTTTTGATGATTCCAATAGCTCCGTATGGTGGTTTTGGACATAGGAGCATGTTCGAAAAATTATTTGGAAGCCCGTAGCTAAATTAGGCTTGAAATGGCTAAAATAGAAATTTAAGATTTGAAGTTTAACCGGGGAGTTGACTTTTTGATATTGGGGCCAAAATCCAATTCTGAAAATTGGAATACCTACATTTTGTCATTTATGACTTGTGTACAAAATTTGAAGTCATTCCGGATTGATTTGATATGTTTCGGCTCAAAACATAGAAGTTGGAAGATTCGAAAACTCATAATTCGACTTGAGGCGCGATTCGTAATTTTGACATTATTTAAAGAGATTTGAAGCCTCCACTAAGTTCGTATTGTATTTTGGGAGGTGTTGGTATATTTGGTTGAGGTCCCGAGGGGCTTGAGTGTATTTTTGGATCATTGGTTGAGAGATTAGTAAAGTTAAGAAATTTGGGAGTTTGGCTATGGTCAATATCGGGTCAAGACGACCTCTTTTCAGTGTTTTGAGTACACGAGCAGGTCCGTAGCGTATGTTATGATTGAAAGTCATATACGGTTTGTGTCCGGGAGATTCCGGATGAGTTTTAGGGTAAGTTTTGAGTGAGTCCGGGTATTTCGGCACTCTAATGTTGTTCTGGAACTGTTGGAAAAGTGCGGACCGCACAATTTTGAGTACGGCCGCACTTGAAAATATGCGGACCGCACATTGGAAAATTAGATATTTGTACTATATAACCGAGGGTTTGGATAGTATTTCACATTTGGACTTTGGGAGCTCGATTTGTGACGATGTTTTGTGGGTTTTTCGAGAAATTCATTGGGTAAGTTTTCTATAACCTAGAGTGATTATATTTCATAAATCCATGTCTATATTCATTATTTATTTCGGATTTAGATGGAAGAAATTGGAATTTTTGTAAAATTTTCCCAAAACGCAAATTTAAGATTTGAAGGTCCATTTGACATCGGAATTTGATAATTTTTGTATGGTTGAACTCGTATCGGAATGGGTGATCGAATTTTGTAAAAATTATGCCGGGTTCCGAGAGGTGGGCCCCGCATTGACTTTGGTTGACTTTTTAATGCAAATTTTTCAGTTGATGTTTTATTATCCGGAATTATTTTCGATGAATTTTAATAAAGATATACAATTAATTTGGTTAGATTTGAGCTGTCCGGAGGTCAATTCAAACAAGAAGGCGATTTTAAAATATCGGCCTAACTTCAAAAAGGTAAGTATCTTGCCTAACCTTGAGTGGGGGATATTCTACTTAGGCATTGAGTCTTATGTGGAAGTTGTTTGATTGAAAGACGTGTACACGAGGTGAAGAGTACGTATTCGAGCTTATATGTACAAAATTTATTGGGTTAAAGTCTTAGGTATTTTTGTGTAGTAAATTGGATAATTGTTGGCATTTATTAAATTCTTTATTTGTCATGCCTCATTCCTTGTTTGTCGAATTTGTTTTTATATGATAATTGGGTGTGATTGTCATTTGAATTTTTATGTGAATTCCATGAGTTTGTTGATTTGATATTTTCTGAAAATAATTATATTATGGATTTTGCATCTGTAAATAATTAATTAAATAAGTTTAAAAGTGGTATTGATATTTTATCGAAAAATTGAGATTAAAGAAGATATTGTCCTATGCTGAGTTATTTTTCCATCTATGTCGTTGTTTTTGAGGTTTTATATACGTTATGTGGAGCCTTGGTCTATTTGTTGAGAAATTTATTGATTGTGCTAAATCTTTGGAATTTGGTTGTGGTCAGTGGGCAAATTGTGATATGAATTATTGTATTGTGTTGTCGTCTAAACACTCTCTTTGATGTTATTTATGTTTCCTACCTTGCTTGTTAATGATATACATGTGCTTGGTAAGGAACATTGTAAAGCACGAAGGGTGATGTCGTGCCGTTTGAGAATGTAAAGCACGAAGGTTGATGTCGTGCCATTAAGAGTGTAAAGCACGAAGGGTGATGCCGTGCCATTTCATATTATCAGGTGAGGATGGGAGTAAAAGTGTGAAAGGTGATGTCGTACCATTATTTTTATATTATCATATATTCATGGCATGAAGGGTGTTTCCGTGCAGGCGAGGATAAGAGACATACATTATATTGTGATATCTTTTCGTTATGTGATCATTCAGGCCTTTTTCTTTAGATGTTATTGTGCACCTATGTTTTTTATGTGACTTGTAGTTGTTGTTCACTTTATTTCTTTTATTGTTATTGGTATTTCTCCCACCTAGTTGGTATTGTTATATGTATCCACGGTGAGAAAGAGATAAATGCACGAAGGGTATTGCCGTGCCAATTGATTTGTTCTACATATATACATTGGGTGAGAATGAGACAAGTGCACGAAGATATTGCCGTTCCATTTGATATGATATATTAAATTTATTTCTCATACCAGAAAAGTTAAATGAGGTATCACATGGTGATATTTATTTGAAAGAATTATATTTGAAAGAGATTTAGTTGAATGAGATATATTTGAAACAGATTTAATTGAAAGAATTATATTTGAAGATATTTATTTGAAGTAATTATATTTGAAAGATATTTACTTGAAGGGAGTATATTCGAAATATATTTATTGAAAAGTATTATATCCTGAGAATTATTATTTGATAATATTGGTGAAAGATTTATATTTGAAAGACTTGATTAATTGGTTGGACTTGTATTCATTATTTGTTGAGCGATATTAATGGTGTTCTTGTTGTCCTAATGTGTATACCATTGATTTATTAGTATTGCCATCATTGTTATTTGTTTTTTATTATTTTGGTATACTATATTGCACAGGTTATTAGACTAGTGAGTGTCTTGACTGTACCTCGTCACTACTCCACTGGGGTTAGTCTTGATACTTACTGGGTACTGACTGTGGTGTACTCATAACACTTCTGCATATTTATTGATGCAAAGCCAGGTATATATGAGATATCGTACTCGGACAGAGTTAAAGTGTGATCGTAAGTATTCAAGGTAGAGCTACTTGGTCGTCGGAGTCCCTTGGAGTTTTTCGATTTTTATTGTACTGTTACTTTCGTATTCGGATAGTATTGTACATTCGGTCTCGAGATCAATCCCTGTATTCAGTTAGAGTTCGTGACTCAGTATTACCAGTCTTGGGAGGTTGTTTGTTGAATATTTCCGCTGTTAGTGTTGACACTTGTATTGAATAAAAAAAGATTTAAAACAATGGCTTGAATTGTTATTATAATCGGATTACTTAGTCTTGGAGACTAAGTGCCATCACGACGCCTGTGATGGGATTTTGGGTTGTGACAAGTTGGTATCAGAGCTCTAGGTTCATAGGTTCTACGAGTCACGAACGAGTCTGGTAGAGTCTTGCGGATCAGTACGGAGACGTCTGTACTTATCTTCGAGAGACTACAGAACTGCTAGGAAATTTCCACTTCTTTCATTCATGTCGTGCGGAATTTGTTGATTTTGGAATTTGAGCCTTTGTATCTCTATTCTCTCACAAATGGTGAGGACACGTGCTTCCGATTCAGCTGAGCACCGCACATACTGCTAGAGCCGCAAGAGGCCGGGCCGAGGTAGAAGCCGATGTAGAGGCCGAGGAAGGGCACGTGTCGCAGCTAGAGCACCTGTCATGGTAACAATTGAGGAGCCGCCAGTAGCTCCGGTTGGGGGACAGGTACCGGAAGCACCTATTGTTACCCTCGGACTTCAGGAGACTTTAGCATAGTCCTTGAACAAGTTTGGTATATTAACTCAGGCAGGATTGATCTCCGTTGCACCAAATATTTCACAGATTGGGGAGGGAGCTCAGACTCCTACCGTTCGTACTCCAGAGTAGCAGGTCTACATTGGTCAGGTTCTAGGTGTGGTGCCGGTACAACCTGTTATTCCGGTTCAGCCTGAGTTCAGGCGAGGGACATCAGAAGAAGGACAAAAGAGACTTGAGAGATTAAAGAGGTATAGTTAACCTACTTTTGGTGGCACAGCTACCGAAAATGCCTAGGGATTTCTAGAAAAGTGCCTTTGTATCCTCTGCAACATGGGTATTATGGAAGTGAGCGGAGTTGCCTTTACTACATTTCAGTTGACAGGAGCAGCATATCGATAGTGGCAGGCTTATGAAGAGGGCAGACCAGCCGATGCAACACCACCAACTTGGGCTCAATTTTCGGAGATGTTTTTGAAAGAGTTTATTCCCCAGACTCTCTAAGATGTGTGGCG
This sequence comes from Nicotiana otophora, assembly GCA_000715115.1. Lineage (NCBI taxonomy): Eukaryota > Viridiplantae > Streptophyta > Magnoliopsida > Solanales > Solanaceae > Nicotiana > Nicotiana otophora. The sequence goes on along the minus strand of AWOL01S0036609.1, from coordinate 12,974 downwards.
CACAGAGTTTGAATGGTTACGTCAGGGCACCATGAAGGTGTCAGAATATGCTATCAGGTTCAGTGAGTTAGCCACCATGTACCTATCTTGGTTCCTACGGTTAGAGAGCGAGCCCGCAGATTCATTGAAGGGCTCTATTATGATTTTAAAATATGTATGGATCGAGAGTTGTAGACTGGCATTCCATTTCAGCAAGTAGTAGAGATTGCCAAGATGTTAGGACGTATTTGAAGTGAGAAGAAAGAGTCTAAGGAGGCCAAAAGGTCTAGGAACTCTAGAGGATGTAGTGGATTCTACTCTGCAGCTATGACTCATCATGGCGGAGGCTCGGGCAGTCGGTCAGCCCAATCCGCAATTCAGAATACTCGTAGTGCTTCAGTTAATACCTTTAGTGCACCACCGGCATGGGATTCTTACAGTGGTTATTCCAGTTATCCGGCAGAGATTCGGTATGAGAAGTCGCGCCCGCAGAGGGGTTGTTATGAGTGTGGTGATACTAGACACATCAAGAGAAATTGTCCCAGACTTGGGAGGAGTGGATTTCATCAAAACACTCATGCTACAAGCTTTATTCAAGTTAATACTCCACGTGCACAGCTAGTTAGGGGTGGAGGACTGGCGGGTAGAGGGCGCCTAAGAGGTGGAGGCCCGACACATTCATATAATTGATATGAATTGGCTGAGGTTGATACACCAGATGGTGTAGTTACATGCATGATTTAATTTATAATAAAAGGAGCACCATCCTTATTTAGATTCGATTCTGATTATCGAGGTGAGAACTCCTTTCACGCTCATTATATGATGTGATTTTGGGATAATTGATTATAATTTTATGAATTATATGCCCTACCGGTATGGAGGTTCATTATGTGTTGTGAAAATTATTTACGAAATTTATTAAAAGAAAGAAAGAAAGGAAATGGAAAATTTCAGCTGGCACAATGTGCAAAATACTTGTGATTTAGAGTTGAGGACGAGATCCTCGCAATTTTTATATGATGTGAAATGTTTAAACCGTACTATAAGTCGCGGTGGAAGTTATATAAGGATAAGATCCTTGTGATGAAAGTTTATGTGTTTAACTTCTCCCTTCGCGAAATTAAAAATTTGTACTATAGTATTAATAGGGAGTCATGCATGTTAGGCTTATTTAATAATTTTTTATGTGTTTCTGTGCATATTTAACCATATTCGTACTGTAAATATTGAGTTTTAGCCTATAAGGTGAGTGCCTAGGTGACGTTAAATACGACTCTTTAATTCGGATAAATAATTATTATGTATTCATGCCTCGCGTGTTGCTGTCAGTGTTGTGAAAATTTTGAAACGAGATTTTGGTTAAAATAAGATTAATTGACGATGTTGTAATTGGTTATGAACAACTATTATGACCAGAGATATAGTTATGGGCGTATGCATATTGCGATAAGTTATGTGGTTGTACTGTGCGAGTGTAGGCACGAGTTTCTACAGCCGGTTGAGACTAATACCATGTGTTGATATTGAAATCAGACCTTTTGAAAATATTTGGAGTGTAAGAAATTTTGTTCTAAGGCCTATGGTAGACAGGAGAAATAATCTCAATTGAGATAGTGTTGTCGGACCTATGTCAGTTGAGGCAACGTGGTATCACGCGCGAGTTTATGTGTAAGAGAAAAATCAGCAATTTGATAACCTCAGAATAATTCTTAGTACGTTCGAGGACGAACGTTTGTTTGAGAGGTGGAGAATGTAAGGACCCGACTTAACATTTTGTGCATTAGCATCTCATTCGGCGACTTAAGATCCCAAGAAGCTTTGTGATGTGTATTATAACTTGCGTGTGTGATCGTGTTTGATTTTCGGATGATTCAGGATCAAATTGGAAGAACAATTCTTATTTAAGAAACTTAAAAGAAAAGAGTTGACCGGAGAGTTGACTTTTGAGCAAACGACTCCGGAATAGAGTTTTGATGATTCTAATAGTTTCGTATGATGGTTTTGGACTTAGGAGCGTGTCCGGAAAATTATTTGGAAGCTCGTAGCTAAATTAGGCTTGAAATAGCTAAAATAAAAATTTAAGTTTAGAGGTTTAACCGGGGAGTTGACTTTTTGATATTGGGGCCGAAATCCAATTCTGAAAATTGGAATACACACATTATGTCATTTATGACTTATGTGCAAAATTTGAAGTCATTCCGGATTGATTTGATACGTTTCGGCTCAAAACATAGAAGTTGGAAGATTCGAAAACTCATAATTCGATTCGAGGCGCGATTCGTAATTTTGACATTGTTTGACGAGATTTGAAGCCTCCACTAAGTTCGTATTGTATTTTGTGACGTGTTGGTATATTTGGTTGAGGTCCCAAGGGGCTTGGGTGTATTTTTGGATCATTGGTTGAGAGATTAGTAAAGTTAAGAAATTTGAGGGTTTGGCCGTGGTCAATATCGGGTCTAGACGACCTCTTTTCAGTATTTTGAGTGCGTGATAAGGTCTGTAGCGTGTTTTATGATTGAAATTCATATATGGTTTGTGTCCAGGAGGTTCCGGATGAGCTTCGAGGTGAGTTTTGAGCGAGTCCGGGCATTTTGGCACTCTAATGTTGTTCTGGAACTGTTGGAAAAGTGCGGATCGCACAATTTTGAGTGTGGCCGCACTTCAGAGGAAAAGTGCGTACCACAGAGGACAAGCGCGGACTGCACAATTTTGTGTGCTGCCACACTCCACCTAGTGCGGACCGCACAATTTTGTGTGCGGCCGCACTTCTCGTGATTTTTGCAGGTTCACTGGTCCGACTTTGGAAGCTTATAACTTTAGATCTGCAAGAAATTAGGAGATGATTTAAAAACGAAAGTTGTAGCTCTTCGTGTCTAGTTTCCAGAAAGGTAAATAAATCATCATTTGGACATTAGTAGAGAAAGTTATGGCTAATGTACTGAAGTCTGGTAGTGGAAAGGCTGCGAAGTGCGAACCGCACAATTTTTGTGCGACCGCAGAACTTGAAAAATGTGCAGCAGCACTTGAAAATGTGCGAACTGCTCATTGGAAAATCAGATTCTTGTACTATATAACCGAGGGTTTGGGTATTATTTCACATTTGGATTTTTGGAGCTCGGTTTGTGACGATTTTTCGTGGAGTTTTTAAGAAATTCATTGGGTAAGTGTTCTATAACCAAGAGTGATATATTTCATAAATCCATGTCTATATTCATCATTTATTTCGAATTTAGATGGAAGAAATTGAAACTTTTGTAAAATTTTCCAAAAATAAAAATTAAAGATTTGAAGGTCCATTTGACATCGGAAGTTGATAATTTTTACATGGTTGAACTCGTATCGGAATAAGTGATTGGATTTCGTAAAAATTATGCCGGATTCCGATAGGCGGGCCCCGCATTGACTTTGGTTGACTTTTTAATGTAAAATTTTAAGTTGACGTTTTATCATGCGCATTTATTTCTGATGAATTTTAATGAAGATATACAATTAATTTGGTTAGATTTGAGTTGTCCGGAGGTCAATTCAAGCAAGAAGACGATTTTGGAATATCGGCCTAATTTCAAAAAGGTAAGTATCTTGCCTAACCTTGAGTGAGGGATATTCTCCTTAGACATTGAGTCTTATGTGGAAGTTGTGTGATTGAAAGTTGTGTACGCAATGTGACGAGTATGTATTCGGGCTTATATGTGCAAAATTTATTGGGTTAAAGTCTTAGGCATTTTTTTGTAGTAAATTGAATAATGGTTAGTATTTATTAAATCCTTTATTTGTCATGCATCATTCCTTATTTGTCGAATTTGTTTTTATATGATAATTGGGTGTGATTGTCATTTGAATTTTTATGTGAATTCCGTGAGTTTGTTGATTTGATATTTCCTAAAAATAATTATATTATGGATTTTCCATCTGCAAATAATTAATTAAATAAGTTTAAAAGTGGTATTGATATTTTATCAAAAAATTGAGATTAAAGAAGGTGTTGTCCTATTCTGAGTTATTTTTCCATCTATGTTATTGTTTTTGACATTTTATATACGTTATGTGAAGTCTTGGGCTATTTGTTGAGAAATTTATTGATTGTGCTACATCTTTGTAATTTGGTTGTGGTCAGTGGGCAAATTGTGATATGAATTGTTGTATTATGTTGTCGTCTAAACACTCTCCTTGATGTTATTTATGCTTCCTACCTTGCTTGTTAATGATATACATATGCTTGGTAAGGAAGAGTGTAAAGCGCGAAGGGTGATGTCGTTCCATTTGAGAGTATAAAGCACGAAGGGTGATGCCGTGCCATTTGAGAGTGTAAAGCACGAAGGGTGATGTCGTGCCATTGAGAGTGTAAAGCACGAAGGGTGATGCCGTACCATTTCATTTATATTATCAGGTGAGGATGAGAGTAAAATCACGAAGGGTGATGTCGTGCCATTATTTTTATATTATCATATATTCATGGCACGAAGGGTGTTTTCGTGCAGGCGAGGATAAGAGACATACATTATATTGTGATATCTTTTCGTTATGCAATCATTCAGGCCTTTATCTTGAGATGTTATTGTGCACCTATGTTTTCTATGTGACTTGTAGTCGTTGTTGTTTCTTGTGTGCCTCCCACTTTATTTCTTTTATTGTTATTGGTATTTCTCCCACCTAGTTGGTATTGTTATATGTATGCACAGTGAGAAAGAGATAAATACACGAAGGGTGTTGTCGTGCCAATTGATTTGATCTACATATATACATTGGGTGAGAATGAGACAAGTGCACGAAGGTATTGCCGTGCCATTTGATGTGATATATTGAATATATTTCTCACACCAGAAAAGTTAAATGAGGTGTCACATGGTGATATTTATTTGAAAGAATTATATTTGAAAGAGATTTATTTGAAATAGATATATTTGAAAGATATTTAATTGAAAGAATTATAGTTGAAGATATTTATTTGAAGGAATTATATTTAAAAGATATTTACTTGAAGGGAGTATATTCGAAATATATTTATTGAAAAGTATTATATCCTGAGGATTATTATTTGAAAAGCATATTGGCGAAAGATTTATATTTGAAGGACTTGATTAATTGGTTGTACGTGTATTCATTATTTGTTAAGCAATATTAATAGTGTTCTTATTGGCCTGCTGTGTGTACCATTGGTTTATTAGTGTTGCCATCATTGTTATTTATTTTTTATTATTTTTGTATATTATATTGCACAAGTTATTAGACTAGTGAGTGTCTTGACTGTACCTCGTCACTACTCCACTGAGGTTAGTCTTGATACTTACTGGGTATCGAATGTGGTGTACTCATACTATACTTCTGCATATTATTTTGTGCAGAACCAGGTATACATGAGATATCGGACTCGGACATAGTTAAAGTATGATCGCAAGTATTCAAGGTAGAGCTACTTGGTCGTCGCAGTCCCTTGGAGTCTTTTCATTTTTATTGTACTGTTAATTTCTTATTCTAACAGTATTGTACATTCGGTCTCGAGATTATTCCATATATTCAGTTAGAGTTCGTGACTCAGTATTACCAGTCTTGGGAGGTTGTTTGTTGAATAGTTTCGCTGTTAGTGTTGACACTTGTATTGAATAAAAAAAAGATTAATAAAAATGGCTTGAATTGTTGTTATAATCGGCTTACTTGGTTTTAGAGACTATGTACCATCACGACGCCTGTGGTGGAATTTTGGATCGTGACATAGGACAAAGCACATTTGACTAAAGTTATTTTTCACACACGATCTTCAAAAGAATAGTTTTATCAACGTGCAACAGATTCGTTCAAGTGATAATATGGCTGATTTGTTCAAAAAATCTCTACCAACGTCAACCTTCAAGAAACTAGTGTACAAGATTGGGATGCGAAGGCTCAAGAATATGAATTGATACTCTCATTAGAGGGGAGTTAATAGGCGTTGTACTCTTTTTTCCTTATAAGGTTTTGTCCCACTGGGTTTTTCATGCAAGAGTTTTAACGAGGAAACCAAAAGGCGTATTTCTAAACGCGTGTACTTTTTTTCCTTCTCTAGAATTTTTTTCCCACTGGGTTTTATTTTAGTTAAGATTTTAACGAGGCACATTATATGTTAAATAGACATTCAAGTGGGAGTGTTATAAATAGAATTGTATTTAAGGTGGATGTATATATTTTAGAGAGATCTTAAGGTTTTTTACTTGGTGGCTAAGCCACTTTTTTATTATAAATAAAGGTGTTTTATTCTATTGTAATTCATCCCAAATTAATAAGAATTCTTTATTTCTCTTTCTTTGCAATATTCTTCTTTATTGTTTCATTACATTCTCAAAATAATAGCCAAAATATACATATAATTCAGTTGCGGGCTAAGAGTGATCTTTGCACTTATTTTCCTACTAGTTCTTGGATACGTGTGTTGCACATGCATGTCATGCTAATTCATACAAATATTTTTAAAATACTATAATTCATGTGCGGTGATTTGCACAAAAAATGAAGTGAAATAAAAAAAAAACAAGCTCAAATTGATGAATGTGAGCTTATTCAACTGATATTTATTATCATTACAAAGAATATCATAGTGAAAAATTATTGTCAAATGAATTTCAAAAGTAACATTAGAATGATATGCAATTCTTATAATATACCAAGTATTCAACTTGATAATATTCAGCTTTTAATATGGCAACACATGATTTAAATGTGTGCTATGAATGCGAAGTTTCACGTCTTAAAGTTTTGGTCTTTCTTTTTTAGAACTGTGGCATCCACCTTTTTACAGTCATATATATATGTCACGACCCAATTTCATCTATAGGTTATGATGACGCCCAATATCACAGCTAGGCAAGTCAACTAGTGCATTAAACATATATTTATTTCTTTAATAATTATCTGAGTAATTAAATGCAAGAATTAAGAAAAAATATGAATGATTTGATTAATTAAAAATCAAGAAAAATAATTAAATCCAAAATTTTACTATTGTTTGTGCCAAGACCTGGTGTCACAAGTGTATGAGCATCTAGTCGATTATACAAAAATTTTAAATAGTGTCTGAAATAAAATAGACAGAATACAAATACAAGGAGAGGCACTAGCTCATGCAGAATGACTCAGAAATGCAGCTCACCACTAGGCCTCGGGGTAGCGTGGATGCGCACATGTAGGACCACCCAAAGCACCTGTCTCAGGTCTTGCACAAAAAGTGCAGCAAGCGTAGCACGAGTATGTAAACAACGTGTGCCCAGTAAGTATCAAGTCTAATCTCGAAGAAGTAGTGACGAGAGGTCGACTTTGACACTCACTATGAGTCAATAATATTAAAATAGAAATATTTAAATAAACATAATTTATGTAAATAACAATAATTTTCTTAACAAGCGAAAATAAATAATTCTTTCAAATTCAATAATTTTCAATTTATCAATTAGCTTCACAAGATGCAATAAAATGTCAAGGTATCCTGTAATTATTATTATTAGGCACGATTTCTGCCGAGGTCGTTCGGCCCGGTCCAGAGTGTCGTGTACACTGCCGAGGGACGTGCGACATGATCCATAGATGCATTTATACTGCCGAGGCGTTCGGCCCGCTCCACAAGAAAGGAGGACATTTTGTTATGAACCTCCGGAATGAGAAGTTATTATAAGGCTAACACATAAAGGTGTACAGTTTCTATTGATAGTCAAATAATTTACACAAAAATTCAAGTATGTGAAATTTCGGTCTTTTACTATTTCCTCTAACAATTTACAATACAATTCTAGTATTTTAATTGAATAAAGGATGCAATTATCACAAGTAGTTCATGATTTGAGTCCTAAACTACCCGAACATAGCATAATTAGTAGCTACGCACGAATTCTCGTCACCCCGTGCGTACGTAGCCCCCACAATTTGCAACCATTAATAATTTAAATTACATATGGGATAAATTCCTTCTTACAAGGTTAAACAAGAGACTTACCTCGTCTCAAAGTCCACTTTCCGATCACAATGTCGCGTTAAAGTCTCAATTCGATGCCGAAAAATCTGAAACTATCCAAATGTTATACAAAATAATTGATACATGCTCAATAATTCAAAATTAGACTATTGAATTAATTACCCGACCGAAAATGGTAAAATTCCTAAAATTTACCCCTGGCCTACGTGCTAGGATTCCGAAAATTTTCGGAGGAAAATATTACCCATAATCTCAAGAACTCAAATATACAATTTTCATTCAATCCCATAACTATTTTCATGGTTAAAATCTCATTTTTGTCAAAACCTAAGTTTTTCATCTAAACCCTTAATTTTCATAATTTACAGGTTATAATCTACCTACAATCTATGTATTTAACTCAAAGTGTATAGAATTAACTTACCTTCAAGTTGCTAGTTGAAATCCTCTCTCAAAAAGCTCCAAAATCGCCCAAGAATGGAGGAAATATGTGCAAAAATGGCTGAGCCTCGCCCCTTTTAACATTCTACCCAAAGAACATTTTTGCACCCGCGGAGGGCTAGCCGCACCTGCGAAAAAGGCCTTGTAGGTGCGAGATTTCCCTTCTTGGCCTGGTTCCGCACTTGCGGACAAAAGCCGCTTCTGCGCATCCACAGGTGCGCCCATGATTTCGCTTCTTGGCCTGGCTCCGCACCTGCGGACAAAAGGCCGCTTCTGCGCATCCGCAACTTGTGCCTGCCTCCCCCTTCTTCGCTTCTACGGCTTGGGGCTCGCTTCTGCGAGCTCGCACCTGCCCATGCGCAGGTGTGGTTGCAGCAGAAGCTTGGTGAAACAGCTGCTCTTCAAAAATTCGAACTTGGTCCGAGCCTCGTCCGGTTAACACCCGAGGCCCCCAGGGCCCCGTCCGAACATACCAACAAGTTTGAAATCATAAAACGGACTCGCTCGAACCCTCAGGACGTGTAAAACAACATAAAACTAAGAATCATACCCCAAACCAAATTGATTCAACTTAGAAATTTCAAATTCTTCAAACTTACTCTGAACGCGCCGAAACATACTTAAACTACTCGAATGACACCAAATTTTGCGTACAAGTCTTAAATCACCATACGGAACTATTCCCAGGATCGAAATTTCAAACGGACCTCGATTACTCCAAAACATACTCCAACCCAAATTTAAAGAACCTTAAAACCTTCAAATAGCTAGTTTTCACTATTAAGCGCTGAAACGCTCACGGGTTGTCCAAAAACCGATTCGAATATACGCCTAAGTCCAAAATTATCATACGAACCTATTGGAACCGTCAAATCTCGATTCCGGGGTCGTTTTCTAAAAATGTTGATCAAAGTCAAACTTGCCGTTTTAAAGCCAAACTAAGAAACTAAGTGTTTCGATTTCAACTCGAACACTTCCAAATCCCGAACTAACCATCCCCGCAAGTCATAAAGTAGTAAAAGCACATACGAGTAGTCTTATTTAGGGAAACGAGATTTTAGAAGGCAAAATGACCGATTGGGTCGTTACAATATACATATATCAAGAAGCTGTTGTCTATGAAAGTAGTGTCTTGTGGAAGTTGTACATTAATTCAATCAGCGTATGCCTTCTTTAAGATAGCTAGTAGATCATTATCAATTTTATGGTGTGTAGCTACAAAAGCAATAAGTACTTGTAATAGAGATAATAGTACTTAAATATTAAATTGATGAATATAAATTATAATTAAATGTACATGTACTCGTCTCGTCGTCTGATTCAAAATTATTATTCCTTTCATATATGAATCTCACAAAAAAATATTAGTTAAATTATGTAAATATAATTATATTTATGAAATATAGGAAGCATATTCATGTGTCAGATGTTGGCAATTTGACATTTTGGTACTTCGTGAAAAATATAACATTCTATTTTATCAGAAAAAAAATAATAGAAGAGAAATGTTCCACAATCTAATATGTTCAAAAGTCAATGGCCAAATTGTCAACAAACAATTCAAAGAAGAAACATCTTAGCAATTCAATAAAATTAATTGCAAAAGTATAGACTGTTATCAATTTTGATTCAAGTAACCTGTTAAAAGGATTGTAACACTAAATTAAGCATTAATAGAGAATAATGAATTTGATACCATACCAAATAATAAAGCGTTATAGCTAGACAAAAGATCTTGTTAAAATGTACTTGATGTATACAACAACAACAATAACAACCCAGTATAATCCCACTAGTGGGGTCTGGGGAGGGTAGTGTGTACGCAGACCTTACCCCTACCCTGGGGTAGAGAGGCTGTTTCCAAATGATCCTCGACATCCTTCCCTCCAAGAACTCCCCACCTTGCTCTTGGGGTGACTGAAACTCACAACCTCTTGGTTGGAAGTGGATGTACTTGATGTATATCCGATTAAAAATTTAAAACTATTTTAAAAATTTAAATCAGTACAATTATCAATAAGACTACCAAAACACAATTCTTATACTATTTTATTAGAATATAGATTTTGCTAAGTAAATATGCTAATTTAAAGTAAGATCTATAGTTCTCGGATTCAGCTAATGATGCCCACTTATTAGACATTATCTTTTCGACAAAGGGCCAAATATACCCTGTACTTTCGAAAATGGTCTAAGAATATCCCTCGTTATACTATTGGGCTATATATACCCTTTTCGTCATACTTTAGAACAAATATACCCTTATTTTAGATGGAGTGCCACGTGTCAACACCAGATGAAAACGACCCATTTCATTTTTTTACCCAATCCGTTTTAAAAAACCCACCACCCGACCCGTTTTAAAATTCAGTTTTTTTAAAGCATATATTTTGTAAAAACTGAAATTTATTTTTTGTAAAAACTGGAAAAAAAAAAAGGAATTTGCAAAATATATATTTTTAAGTCTTTTCAGTTTTTTTAAGTATGTTTTTTGTAAAAACTGATTTTTTTTAAAAATGTTTTAAAAACTGGAAAATATATATTCTGTGAAAACTGGAAAAAAAGGAATTTGTAAAATATATATTTTTAAGTCTTTTCAGTTTTTTTAAAGTATTGTTTTTGTAAAAACTGAATTTTGTTTTTTTTTTTTAAAAACTGAAAAAAAGACTCTCCTAAAGCAGTGGACTACATATGCATTAGTTTTAAAAAAAATGAAAATATTTTACAAAATCTTTTTTTTTTCAATTTTTACAAAAAAATACTTTAAAAAACTGAAAAAATATATATTTTGCAATTTTTTTTTCCAGTTTTTACAGAATATATATTTTTCAGTTTTTAAAGCATTTTTAAAAAAAATATTTTTTTTTCAGTTTTATAAAAAAAATACTTTAAAAAAACTCAAAAGACTTAAAAATATATATTTTGCAATTTTTTTTTCCAGTTTTTACAGAATATATATTTTTCAGTTTTTAAAGCATTTTTAAAAAAAATATTTTTTTTTCAGTTTTATAAAAAAAATACTTTAAAAAAACTCAAAAGACTTAAAAATATATATTTTGCAATTTTTTTTCCAGTTTTTACAAAAAAAATTCAGTTTTTACAAAATATATGCTTTAAAAAAATTGAATTTTAAAACGGGCCGGGTGGTGGGTTTTTTAAAACGGATCGGGTAAAAAAATGAAATGGGTCGTTTTCATCTGATGCTGACACGTGGCACTCCATCCAAAACAAGGGTATATTTGTTCCAAAGTATGACGGAAAGGGTATATATAGCTCAATAGTATAACGAAAGGTATTTTTAGACAATTTTTAAAAGTACAGAAGTATATTTGGCCATTTGCCGTTATCTTTTTAACAAAAGGAAATATGATTGGTATATCCCTTTATATTAACGCACACTAAGTGGTCTGGTAGCGTGCTCTAAATTAACATAAAAAAAGGTGAATATCTTAATAGCAAAAATCAGGACATACGTAAAATAGCATATTTGCTTGCAACTTAACATTTCTGAGTTTTCCTACTTGTTCGCTGCAAACTTCCCTTAAATGGTATACCGATGCCAAAAAATCAAAACGTCTTGAGAGATGTTTATTGTAATTTTTATAAGTTCACCGAATGAAACAACTTCAAAATATAGATTATATTAATGATAGTATCTAATGATTACAATTCAAGAAAGTAGAACAAAAGTAATGGAAACACAAAATGCAGAAGCTAAGTAAGATAGAATAGCACCAAAGAAAAGGATGAGAAGCTAGATTCAGAATTGGGGAGGAGAGAACTCAGACATTTTTCTCAACGATATTCTTATGCCCTGCATATCCCCTGGATCCCAAATATAACTCCCCGATATTCTATTCGATTGTTTAATCCTTAAACTTTCTCTTAAATTAAGTGTTGGCCCAATAATTCTAACTGGATCAGTCTTGTTCACAACAGTAGGCTGCTAATATTTTTCAGCAGATACAATAACTGATTATAGCAGTCTATTGTGAAACGGATGGGCATTTGTATTTGGTGCAAATAAAGAAAAGGATAATGACAAAGAAACCCCAAAAAAATTCTAACACCACTTTGTAGCTTAAGTTAATGGTTGGTATTTTGGTCGTTTAGCTTTAGAGGGTATTTTGGTAAAATAATTGCGTACTAACATCTTTACATTTATAATATAATACGACGGTGATGATAAGATGATATATACTGTTAAGTGTGAAATTTGTTGGCCCAATAACATGTACAAACGTGTGGGTATATTTCTTTTACAATATTTGATCTATTTGCCCTTCCCTATCACCAAATATTATTTGTACACTCCTTTTTTTTACCTCTTCCCTAATAATCCTTAGAAGTCCAAAACAGAGGGAGAGAAAGAAAGAAAAATAAGCCAAAAATCATGTCTGATGAAGAACACCATTTTGAGTCAAAAGCAGATGCTGGTGCCTCTAAAACTTACCCTCAACAAGCTGGTACCATTCGCAAAAATGGTTATATAGTTATTAAAGGCAGACCTTGCAAGGTTAAAATTTTACCCTTTTACTCTTTTTATTTATTTATTATTATTGCCCAAGTTCAGATTTTGTGTATGATTCTTGTTTTTGTTTTATGGGGTTTGTAA
>AWOL01S0036606.1:0-13856 GCA_000715115.1 Nicotiana otophora | reverse complement strand
TTGAGTTCCTAAAGTCAAATGCACGAGATGCAAATAAACGTTTCTACTAGGGATCCAGCATGAGGCTATGTTATTCTAGGTTTAAAATCCTGGGGGGAGGGGGTACTTCAGACCTGGCTTACCCAAGCGGACAGCTCGAGCCGAGGTGGGGGCAACGTACCGGGAGCACGAAAGTCTACCTGGCCTGGATACAGATCCAGCCTCGTTCTATTTTGGATGACCTCTAACAGAATAGTAGGCCACGCGCACGTGTGCACCATAAATTCAGAAGACTCAGAAGGAAGGCGTAAGAAGGCAGTTTATATAGTTCAAATAATATCAAAGCGGAAAATGAGCGGCAATTAGCACATTAGGACCACAAACACAGTAATATCAACAATCAAAAAGGCCAAGTATAGATCACATTACAAGCTCGAATTCTATTTATAAGAAAGCAATTTGGAATTGTTGCAGATTTTGTTTTATTATTTTATTATTTTTTAATTAAAAAGAATTCACACTTCCCATTTTTTTTCTTTTTTTTAAATAATTCCGCACTTTCCTTTACTTTTATTTTTTAATTTCCCACTTTTTTTACTATATATTTTTTTTTTATTTTCCACTTATTTTACTTTTTTCTTAATTTTCACTTATTCTACTTTTCTTTTTTTAAATGTCCACTTTCTTTTACTTTTTTTTAAAACATTTTCAGATACCTTTACTTTTATTTTTTTAATTTCATCTTTCTTTTATTTTTCAGTTTTTTTAAATTTTCACATTCTTTTACTTTTATTTTTTTAATTTTCCACTTTCTTCTACTTTTTTTAAAAAAAATAATTTCCACTTACTTTTACTTTTAATTTGTTATTCCATACTTTTAATTTTTTTATACCTATCCGAAAATTAAAAAAAGTATTTATGTTTTTCGTTGTTTTTCATTTATTTTATTTTAAAATAAAGATAAAAAATAAAAATAATACTAATAGTAATAATTTGACCTTTTAAATTATTTTTAATTCTTACCCTATATTAAAAAATATAACAAGCTAAAAATATATATATATTAAATTTCTAAAAATATTTATATAGTAGAAGATAGTAAAACTTCAAATATAGTCAAAAATTAGATGCTCACAATAAAAACAATAATAGATTCATGTAATTTAACCAAAATCGAGTTAGAATCACTTACCCCAATCCATATGGTGAAAATCGCCTCAAATATCGCTTCAATCCGAGCTTCATAGCTCCAAATGTGTTAAAATGGCCGAAACCTCAAAATATAACTTTTGTCCAGGCATTTACTCTTCGCGATAGCGAATCAAAAAACATTTCAGCCCCAAAATTGCTCTTCGCGATCGCGAAGAACAAACTCCCCCAACTCTTCCAAACAGCCTCTAGTATATTGGTTATAACGTTTTGTACAAAACTCCAAATTGCAAATGGTTTAACTTTCTGAAAACTAGTCACCAAGTGCTACAACTTTCATTTGTTTCTCATCTCTCAATTCCTTATATAATTCTAGATATAAGCTTCCAAAGTCAGCCTTGTGCAATAGAGATTTCCAAACTCTTTCCAGATAGACTATCGTGTATCCACTATAACATTTTGTACACAACTCCAAATGACAAATGGTTTACATTTCTGAAAACTAGACATCAAGGGCTACAACTTTTATTTTTGGATTATATCTAAATTCCTTATATATTGCGAGATATAAGTTTTCAAAGTCGGGTTAGTGCAGCAGAGATTTTGTTCTACGCGATCGCGAATGAGCTTCCGCGATCGCGATTCACAAGGTTCCAACCTGCTGTTTGCTCTTCGCGAACTCGACCAAATGTTCGCGATCGCGATGCATACCTCTGTAGGCAGAAACCAGCAACTAAAAATGGCCTAGAAATGGTCCGAAACCACACTGAAATTGACCCGATACCCTCGGGACCTCAACCAAATATACCAACAAGTCCTAAAACATCATACGAACTTAGTCGAAGCCTCGAATCACATTAAACAACGCTAAAACTACGAATCGAACCTCAATTCAAGCCTAATGAAGTTTAAACTTTCAAATTCTATATCTTGTGCCGAAATACATCAAATCAATCCGGAATGACTTCAAATTTTGCACACAAGTCATAAATGACATAACGAAGCTATTCTAATTTCCAGAATCAGATTCTGACCTTGATATCAAAAAGTCAACGCCCTGGTCAAACTTTCCAAAAATTCAACTTTCTGCATTTCAAGCCTAATTCCATTACGGACCTCCAAATAATTTTTCGTACACGGTCCTAAGTACAAAAGCACCATACGGAGCTATTGGAATCATCAAAATTAAATTCCGAGGTCGTTTACACATAAGTCGACATCCTGTCACTATTTTAACTTAAGCTTTAAACCTTGGAACCAAGTATTCCAATTCATTCCAAAACCTCACCGGACCCGAACCAATTTTCCTGGCAAGTCAGACAACAACTGTAAAGCCCAATTTGAGCAGTAAATGGGGAAACGGGATTGTAATACTCAAAACGGTCGATCGGATCATTACAGTACCACTTCCCCCTACTTGTACACAACGATCCCAAAAGTAAAGCTGCGTACAAGCAAATCTTGGCACGAACCACGTAGCCCATAAGCTCATCAACCATCGTACTTCCTTTGAGGCACCCCATACTTCCGCAACCGAGATGCCCACGCTAAGTAGACCTTCTGTAAATTTAAAGTTGTTTCTCTAACTCCTTTCGTACTGAAGTATAGGATTATTAAGGATGCAAACATACCGCAAGTCCCAACATTATCACCTGTAAAATCTTAAGCCTTAAACATGTGCAAATTTTGGGGAACCTTTCCGTACCACATATATACATCTCCTGCCAGAACTGATATAACACATGACCCCGCAATATGTTCGTCTATAGTAGACTCCCCCACTTGGCATGAAGCCATAGGACACAACGTTCGATGATCCACAATACTAACCTTCACAGCTCGTACTCATCAACCAGATGCCAGAATCCATTGCACCCCCACGTAAATCACTGAGCGATCCTTCAATACATGTGCATCTTCAGTCGGAACCACAAGTTGACACGATGTTTGAGCATCCCTGGCTCCCTCATAGTCCATTCGCGGCATCAAGAACTATCGGCGCACAGCTGATACCGAGTGCGCAATGTCATATATGAGTGGATATAAATGAATATAAGATATATTCTTCAAGTTGAACCAATATCGCACGATAAGGAATAAAAGGAGTGGAATTTCCTAATAGTTTCGGTAGCCTCTCGAAGATAAGTACAGACATCTCTGTACCGATCTGCAAGACTCTACTAAACCTACTTATAACTTGTAGCACCTATGAACCTAGAGCTCCGATACCAACTTGTCACAACCCAAATTTCCCTCCATAGGATGTCGTGATGGAACCTAGTCTTAGGGGCTAGGTAAGCTTAACACTTACTGAATTAGTGGCAACTCAACCAACAATTATTAAATATGAAATAGAAATTTTCTACAATCCCAAAACCAGAAGTACAATTCATAAGCTCTACAAAGTTTACTAGAAAATTTCTAAATATAACTATTCCAGAATAGAATCAAACAGTGCAAAGAAAATATCAGAAGGTGACTCTGAGGCCTGCGAATGCGACAGCAGGTGTACCTTGAGTCTCCACAGAAATTCCCGATCAAATAATAGGAATATCAACAAATCTGAGGTACCTAGATCTTCACAAAATGTGTAGAAGAGTAGCATGAGTACACCACGGCGGTACCCAATAAGTATCAAGCCTAACCTCGGTAGAGAAGTGACGAGTCCAGATCAAGACACCTACTAGACATATAAACATGTACAAAATATTACATAAAGCTAACAAGGAAAGAATATCAATGTAAGGCCAATAACAGAAGAATTTTCAATTCAAATCAACAATGGGAACAATGAGAACACGGATGGCAGCGAGAAAACAATCAAGTAATTAAGAAACAACATAGTCAGAGTATAAATGACATATAAATGGGTTCAAGTAAGGAATCATATGACAAATCAATCAATTAAATTATTTATAATGCATGAATTTCAACATAAATTACCAGAGGTATCACTCCTCGAAATCTCAAATTATGATTCACAACTTCCAATTCTTACACATTTGGCATCTTGTGCTCACATCTTTCCGAATCACTTTTGCATGGAAAAATCCTCGTTCTACCATGTGTATAGTTTCCGTATCAATATCAACCAAGATGACCAATGAATAATTTAAACACAATTAAATACAATTTCCAAATTGAATACAGTGAAGCGTAATATGAGTTATTAAGNCCGCAACCGAGACGCCCACACTAAGTAGACCTTCTGTAAATTTAAAGTTGTTTCTCTAACTCCTTTCGTACTGAAGTATAGGATTATTAAGGACGCAAACATATCGCAAGTCTCAACATTATCACCTGTAAAATCTTAAGCCTTAAACATGTGCAAATTTTGGGGAACCTTTCCGTACCACATATATACATCTCCTGCCAGAACTGATATAACACATGACCCCGCAATATGTTCGTCTATAGTAGACTCCCCCACTTGGCATGAATCCATAGGACACAACGTTCGATGATCCACAATACTAACCTTCACAGCTCGTACTCATCAACCAGATGCCAGAATCCATTGCACCCCCACGTAAATCACTGAGTGATCCTTCAATACATGTGCATCTTCAGTCGGAACCACAAGTTGACACGATGTTTGAGCATCCCTGGCTCCCTCATAGTCCATTCGCGGCATCAAGAACTATCGGCGCACAGCTAATACCGAGTGCGCAATGTCATATATGAGTGGATATAAATGAATATAAGATATATTCTTCAAGTTGAACCAATATCGCACGATAAGGAATAAAAGGAGTGGAATTTCCTAATAGTTTCGGTAGCCTCTCGAAGATAAGTACAGACATCTCTGTACCGATCTGCAAGACTCTACTAAACCTACTTATAACTTGTAGCACCTATGAACCTAGAGCTCCGATACCAACTTGTCACAACCCAAATTTCCCTCCATAGGATGTCGTGATGGAACCTAGTCTTAGGGGCTAGGTAAGCTTAACACTTACTGAATTAGTGGCAACTCAACCAACAATTATTAAATATGAAATAGAAATTTTCTACAATCCCAAAACCAGAAGTACAATTCATAAGCTCTACAAAGTTTACTAGAAAATTTCTAAATATAACTATTCCAGAATAGAATCAAACAGTGCAAAGAAAATATCAGAAGGTGACTCTGAGGCCTGCGAATGCGACAGCAGGTGTACCTTGAGTCTCCACAGAAATTCCCGATCAAATAATAGGAATATCAACAAATCTGAGGTACCTAGATCTTCACAAAATGTGTAGAAGAGTAGCATGAGTACACCACGGCGGTACCCAATAAGTATCAAGCCTAACCTCGGTAGAGAAGTGACGAGTCCAGATCAAGACACCTACTAGACATATAAACATGTACAAAATATTACATAAAGCTAACAAGGAAAGAATATCAATGTAAGGCCAATAACAGAAGAATTTTCAATTCAAATCAACAATGGGAACAATGAGAACACGGATGGCAGCGAGAAAACAATCAAGTAATTAAGAAACAACATAGTCAGAGTATAAATGACATATAAATGGGTTCAAGTAAGGAATCATATGACAAATCAATCAATTAAATTATTTATAATGCATGAATTTCAACATAAATTACCAGAGGTATCACTCCTCGAAATCTCAAATTATGATTCACAACTTCCAATTCTTACACATTTGGCATCTTGTGCTCACATCTTTCCGAATCACTTTTGCATGGAAAAATCCTCGTTCTACCATGTGTATAGTTTCCGTATCAATATCAACCAAGATGACCAATGAATAATTTAAACACAATTAAATACAATTTCCAAATTGAATACAGTGAAGCGNTAATAGTTTCGGTAGCCTCTCGAAGATAAGTACAGACATCTCTGTACCAATCTGCAAGACTCTACTAAACCTGCTTATAACTTGTAGCACCTATGAACCTAGAGCTCCGATACCAACTTGTCACAACCCAAATTTCCCTCCATAGGATGTCGTGATGGAACCTAGTCTTAGGGGCTAGGTAAGCTTAACACTTACTGAATTAGTGGCAACTCAACCAACAATTATTAAATATGAAATAGAAATTTTCTACAATCCCAAAACCAGAAGTACAATTCATAAGCTCTACAAAGTTTACTAGAAAATTTCTAAATATAACTATTCCAGAATAGAATCAAACAGTGCAAAGAAAATATCAGAAGGTGACTCTGAGGCCTGCGAATGCGACAGCAGGTGTACCTTGAGTCTCCACAGAAATTCCCGATCAAATAATAGGAATATCAACAAATCTGAGGTACCTGGATCTTCACAAAAATGTGCAGAAGAGTAGCATGAGTATACCACGGTGGTACCCAATAAGTATCAAGCCTAACCTCGGTAGAGAAGTGACGAGTCCAGATTAAGACACCTACTAGACATATAAACATGTACAAAATATTACATAAAGCTAACAAGGAAAGAATATCAATGTAAGGCCAATAACAGAAGAATTTTCAATTCAAATCAACAATGGGAACAATGAGAACACGGATGGCAGCGAGAAAACAATCAAGTAATTAAGAAACAACATAGTCAGAGTATAAATGACATATAAATGGGTTCAAGTAAGGAATCATATGACAAATCAATCAATTAAATTATTTATAATGCATGAATTTCAACATAAATTACCAGAGGTATCACTCCTCGAAATCTCAAATTATGATTCACAACTTCCAATTCTTACACATTTGGCATCTTGTGCTCACATCTTTCCGAATCACTTTTGCATGGAAAAATCCTCGTTCTACCATGTGTATAGTTTCCGTATCAATATCAACCAAGATGACCAATGAATAATTTAAACACAATTAAATACAATTTCCAAATTGAATACAGTGAAGCGTAATATGAGTTATTAAGCCAATTTAGGATTTAAATAAGGTAAAATAGTGGAGAGGTTGTGCAAATAGAATATTAATTGAGTTTAGTTTAGAAATATATGAGATCCAATAAAAATATTGTATTTATACAAAAATAGGACATCAACCAAATTTTAACGAGATATATATGGGATTTATTAAGATGATACAAAATAATAATTTTTCACATAAATTACACGACAATAAGATGATGAGTGAATTAAAATGCCAATTAGAGTAAAAATATAATCACTATTTAAATTAGTAGAACTCAGAATAAGACATGAGTTTTATTTTGAAAGTTGCAAGTGGAAGAGCTTGAAAATTCTTTCATTTACTTCTGCTAAATTTTCAGCAACTTAACATATCACATAGGATACATGACTCACACAAGAAGTCCATATTGCTCCATTTTTAATATATTGACGGTTAATTAATTATGATCAAAATACAATGATGTGATTTAAGAAATCACAGTAACTGTCCTAGAATGAAATGCATCATGACAATCACAATCAAAATTAAACTTAATATTCCAATAATTTCATATTTGTATATTTGTTGTGGCGTGCAACCCGATCCCNAATCACTTTTGCATGGAAAAATCCTCGTTCTACCATGTGTATAGTTTCCGTATCAATATCAACCAAGATGGCCAATGAATAATTTAAACACAATTAAATACAATTTCCAAATTGAATACAGTGAAGCATAATATGAGTTATTAAGCCAATTTAGGATTTAAATAAGGTAAAATAGTGGAGAGGTTGTGCAAATAGAATATTAATTGAGTTTAGTTTAGAAATATATGAGATCCAATAAAAATATTGTATTTATACAAAAATAGGACATCAACCAAATTTTAACGAGATATATATGGGATTTATTAAGATGATACAAAATAATAATTTTTCACATAAATTACACGACAATAAGATGATGAGTGAATTAAAATTCCAATTAGAGTAAAAATATAATCACTATTTAAATTAGTAGAATTCAGAATAAGACATGAGTTTTATTTTGAAAGACTTGCAAGTGGAAGAGCTTGAAAATTCTTTCATTTACTTCTGCTAAATTTTCAGCAACTTAACATATCACATAGGATACATGACTCACACAAGAAGTCCATATTGCTCCATTTTTAATATATTGACGGTTAATTAATTATGATCAAAATACAATGATGTGATTTAAGAAATCACAGTAACTGTCCTAGAATGAAATGCATCATGACAATCACAATCAAAATTAAACTTAATATTCCAATAATTTCATATTTGTATATTTGTTGTGGCGTGCAACCCGATCCCACACAATAATAATGATATTTGTTACGGCATTCAACCTGATCCCATACAACATTATCATATATGTTACGGTGTGCAACCCGATCCCATACAATGATAATCATTTCTCATTTATTGTCATAACCCAAAATCTATCTAGTCGTGATGGCACCTAATCCAACCCGTTAGGTAAGCCAATTAACAACTATCCAATTTAATGAGATTTATTAGGAAAAGAAATGATAATACACTGCTTTTGTACAAAAATTTCCCAAGGACTGGTAGTACAAATCATGAGCTTCTAAGATTTAGAATTTTCAAAACTGGTATGAAATAAAATACATCATATGTTTGAAATATACATAAACAGATTAAAATTCTAAAGCTTCCAAGATCAAGAGGCAGCTAAGATAAGAATGCAGGTAATTCTTCAAATCCATCTCCCGCCGTGCACAATAACATCAGCATCCAACATCTGTACGCAAGGTGCAGATGTGTAGTATGAGTACAACCTACCCCATGTACTCAATAAGTAACAAACCTAACCTTAGGTTGAAAGTAGTGACGAGCTGGAACAAAGGTCAGAGTCCAACACCAATAGCCAACAACAGTTCATAACAACATAATAAAAGTGATAAAAGAAGTAACTCAGAGATATAGTGCTCAGCTCGTTCACAATTCCGAAAATAGGCATGCTTTCCAAGTATGTCAGTGAAAACCCAAATCTTTTACCTAAATCACCAAAATATGATTACGTTTGTAAAACAATGGTTTTTCCCAAAACTTTCAACATGTAAATGTTTCATTTTCAAATGGCTTGAGGAAAGTACATCTGTATGCCTACATGTCAATGTGTATGTGAAGTCATGAATGGCGCAATGTCGTACATCATGAGGAAAATGCATCTTTATACATGTATGTCCAGTGTGCATGTCGAATGCAATGCAACTCAGTGATAAAATCATATGCATACTCTCAAACTATCAATTGACTCAGTTCTTCCAGTCACTCAGTCCTCACAGTCGCTCAGTCCTCCCAATCACTCGACACTTGCTCTCAGCACTCGCACTCAGTAGGTACCTACGCTCACTGGGGTGTGTACAAGACTCTGGAGGGGCTCCTTGAGTCCAAGCACTATACCAAGCCAATCATGGCATAAATCAATAACGCATGTTGCGGCGTGCATCCCGATCCTATTATATATCAATAATACATGTTGCGGCGCATAACCCGATCCCATCAATAAATCAATAATACATGTTGCGGCGTGCAACCTGATCCCATCAATATCCTTACCATCAAGCCCTCGGCCTCACTCAATCAACAATCTCTCCAGTTTCTTGGGCTCACAATGTCATGAAAAATCAGCCCAAAATGATGATATGATGTATCAAAAAATTGTAGCAAAGACTGAGATATGATATGCAAATGAATGCGTATGACTGAGTATGTAATTGCAATGTAAGCAAATAACTCAACAGCAGAAGTGACCTCAGTGGGTCCCAACAGGATAAGCATATAGCCTAGACATGGTTTCTAACATGGATCACAGCTCAATTACTCTAGCACGTAGAGATTTCATGGATACAAATAAGATTAGGTAACTACACATAACCACAGAAATAACCGAGTCTCAATTCACACTATACATGCCCACACGCTCATCACCTAGCATGTGCGTCACCTCACACCAAACACATATCATGTATATTCAGGGGTTCATACCCTCAGCACCAAGTTTAGAAGTGTTACTTACCTCGAACAAGCCAAGCCCAATACCGAGTAAGCCAAGCGATGTTCCAAAAATGCCATCACGTGTGTACCAACCTCCGAACATCTCGAAACTAGACAAAAGCAACTCAAATACATCAAATAAAGCCAAAGAAAACAAACCCAATCGATAAAGGTCGAATTTTTAATCAAAGTCCAAAATCAACTCAAAAGTCTAACTCGGGCCCGCACCATGGAAACTTGGAAAAACTTATAAAATCTGACAACCCATTAAATTACGATTCCAACCATACTAGTTTCACTCAAATCCAACTCCGAATATGTTCAAAACTAAAAAATTCACTCTATGAAACTTTAGACTAAAATTCCAATTTTCTCTTTAAAATTCATAATCTAATTAACAAAAACAAAGATAGAATCACGAAATATAATCATAACTGAGTATAAAACACATACCCCAATCCTTGCGGTGAAAGTCGCCTAAAGAATCGCCCAATTCCATAGTCTATACCTCAATATGTGATAGAAATGGCCAACCTTCGATATGTATAGAACCTGCCCGGCATTTCCACATATGCGGTCACATTGTCACATCTGCGACCTCCGCTTCTGCGAAGCCCTCTAAAGACCATACTTCCGCACCTACAAAGCTTTCCCCGCTTCTGCGCACATGCAAGTGCGATAAACAACTCACGCTTCTGCGCCACACGGCGCTTCTGCGGTTCAAAATTACGCTTCTGTGAACGCGCAGATGCGCCCATCATTCCGCCTCTGTGATCTTCCTCACCCAGCTCTCACCTCGCTTCTGCGACTCCTTTATCATTTCTGCGACCATCGCACCTACGCAAACAAGCCGCAGGTGCGATCACACCAGATCTTGCCACCAGCTGCCTTAGCCAAAAATTGTTCCAAATGATCCGAACTTCGTCTAAAACTCTTCTGAGCTACTCAGGACGCCGCCCGAATATACTAACCAGTCCAATAACACAACGCGAACCTACTCGAGGCCTCAAATCACGTATAACAATATCAAAAGACGAATTGCACCTCAAATTAAACTTAAATGATCTTTGAACTTTCAACTTCCAAAACTTCGGCCGAAACATATCAAATCAACTCGGAATGAACTCAAATTTTGCATATAAGTCCCAAATGACATAACAAAGATATTCAAATTCCTGGAACAACAATCCGAACCCGATATCCACAATGTCAACTCTCGGTCAATATTATGAATTTTTCAAACCTTCAAATTTCTAACTTTCACCAATTAGTGCCGAATCCTTTTAGAAATATCCAAATACAAATCCAAGCATACGTCCGAGTCCAAAATCACCAAAACCATCAAAACTCCATTCCGGGGTCAAATTCACAAAAGTCAAACTTGGTCAACACTTCCAACTTAAAGCTTAAATCATGAAATTAATTCTTCCAAATAGATTCTGAATAACCTTAAAACCAAAACCGACTATTCACATAAGTCATAATACATCATACGGAGCTAGTCATGCGCTCAAACTACCGAGCAAAGTGCAAATGCTCAAAACAACTGACCGGGTCATTACATCCTCCCCCACTTAAACATACGTTCATCCTCGAACGTGCCAAGAGTCATTGCAAAGCCATCAAACTGCCGTGTAACCTTACCGCGCACATACCCGGGGGTGATCTCACGTCACCCTATTCCATATAGGCCTGACAACGTAACATAACTGAAGATCATTACTTTAACCTTAGCCCGTAAACCACATAATCCAATTCCCAACATCTGGAATTTTCTATAAGATCTGAATCTCGCATCTACACACTATATAAGTGTAAACAAGTTGTATCAAGCCATAACCATAACCCAAGATGCAATCACATGATATACCACATAACTCAAATATTCGTAACAATAATTCCGACCATAATAACTGCTCGAAGAAAACTCGGTACCGGTAATAAACCTCGTATCAAACAAACCTCATTCTAAAACCTTCGTACACTGCCAATGATGGAAGAAACACATAGAAACTCATAACCACTTATCAGATCAACAAGCCATGGAGATCTCTCTCCTTCGACAATAATTATAGCCAATTTCTAAGCCGGTCAGCAACATTATCTTTTTAAATATACCGCAAATCAGATATGATAGCACCCATTCTAGGTCCAATGACCTTACTATATCAAGCCCAACTATCCTATTGACATGCCATACCAATACTACCTAGAATCACAACATGTGCAATCCATGCACTAATAAGCAACAACTCAAATGTACCTAAAATAGAAAATGACTCAAATGAGAGAACTGCCCCGCAAACTCAACAAGTACCACCACAATCGCAATGCTATGAACCCATCATACATGGTAGAACCAAGACCCTTGAATATAACACAAAGGATCATATCCCAATATAACTTCGCTGCAATGCGTGACCCCATCCAAACACTGGTCCACATGAAAGGCCTCAAGTCACAATGCTCAAAATCAACAACCTCGTGCAATTTGACGTCTAGTATCGGAAGTGCATGACCATAACCATGGAGAAGCGAATAACACAATACCATAGTCCGTAAAGAACATAACCAATGCGCAAATCAATCATTCAATATCTTAATATCCATCTCGCCCAAATTCGGTTATAAGACCCAAATAGAACCGCACCATGTGTGCTTATAACCAGCAAATCACAACCCCTTATAGCATAGAGGAGTAGCACATAGATCATGCCAGAACACGAATAATCTCAACTCCACTGAATGGTACATCCTTTAATAATAGCAGTACGGAGTAAACCAATCCGACCCGGTGTAGAATACACATCTTTATTGGGTCTACCAAATGGGCCCCAAATCAACTCTGGTCATCCACAAATAAATAAATAAATAAATAACCCTCAGAAGGTCCACAATGACCTAACCATAAAACATACTATCATCTGGCTAGCTTTAGCCACATCTTCACAGCCCACAACCATGAAACAATCTGCTTCTAAGAATTCCCGGTCTCCAAATACATAGAACATACGAATCACCATATCTGACCCCAACTCCACCGCCCGAATGTCTAACATATCTCTTATACACCATCATCCCATGAGGAATACTTCTAAAATTCTTTCGTGCCACATAGAAAAAATATGAATATCAACAGCCAATCAACTAGGTGAGTACCGCAATACCAATGAAGAATTCGTAAGTCAACACACAGCGCGTCTTCTGAAATGCGCACCCTTCTCAGGAATTACCAAGCAGATATAACATTCGTCTGTATATCTGAAATTGTCCATGCTGTTCAAAATTCATGACCTTTCCTCCAAATATGAACCATGACCTTGTACATGTAAAACTCAATCCTACACAACACAACGCATCTATCATGCCATCATATGAAAAGTACAAGAATCTCATAATCAACTCTGAGTCACCAGTAGAATACATACCCGATCAGTCAGAAACCTTCCATTTGATCTCATCCAGGAGAAAATCACAATATGCAACATGTTCCTCACGCCGGTAGGAAATATCCATCTCAAGCCATGATAGAAACCATTGAGAACTCTTCGAAACCCATTTTCCCACAACCAAACCATCAGAACTGAGTATCTCTATCTCAACCAAGCCACGCAGGTTGCCAAACCTAAGAGTATTGACACCAAAACACCTAAAGAGCCTCACCACATCATAAGTACCTGTAACGACCCGACCGGCAATTTTAGCTTTAGCATATCATTCAGCAGTTTGAGGCCCTGAGCAGCCTTACTTTAGGTATTATGACTTGTACGTGTCGTCGGATTTAAATTTCGAGAAAATCTGGGGTTAGTTTAGAAAGAAAATTCTCATTTCGGAAGCTCTA
>AWOL01S0036597.1:57665-95458 GCA_000715115.1 Nicotiana otophora | reverse complement strand
GGGTTGGGGTGGGTAGGTGGCGCAGAAAAACAAAAAATAACAGAAAATTGAATTTGGTGGGGGTGGGGTAAGATGTGTGGGTAGGTGGAGCTTTTCGAAAATGTTTTCCTAACTTTTTCTAGGGAAGTCATTTTCCTCCAATTTCAGAAAAATGTGATATCTAGAAAAATATTTTCTAAATTATTTTGTGCAAGCAAATAGTGAAAAATTGGGAAACGCTTTCCGAAAAATATTTTCCGTCATACCAAACACATCCTTAATGTAGCAATATTATATTATAACAACAGTTGGAATGGTTGGCATCACTTGTGGCCATAACCTTTTAATATATAACACATTTCGCAACCACTCTGCCTTTTTTCTATAGCATTTTTATGTTATTTATTCATACGTCTATATGATATGCAAATTATAGCATCTTCATTCATGAAACAAATCCAACTTGCAATGGATTTTGGTCATGTTCATCGGTTGGTTCACCTCATTATAGACCAACGTATTAATACATTCGTTCATGAACGGTCGCACTTTTTATGTAAAGTCACAGCTTTTCAGGTGATACCTTTCATAAAAGAGTTAAACATTATAAATGCTCAAGAAAGAACAAATTATTTATGGAAGTTTCATCACTAGTCATCACTAAGACTGAACAAGTAATGAATTCACCGACTATTATATCAATATCCACTAAGGATTGGTGAGGTTCGAAATAAAATATATATCATTTAGACATTACGTCTAACGTTGGCTTTTGTCATGCATAAGCTAAAATCCCCACATTTTAAATATTTCATCAACATATCATCCACATATAATCACATAATGACTATATGATTTGAAGTATTCTTAACGTAAACACATTTGTTTACTCTCGTTAATTTTGAAACCATTTGACAATATTATTTTGTCTTCATATCCATTTAATGAATTTTAAGACCATACACAGTAGTCAATGCTACTAACATTCATATGTATGTAATACTCATAACTGACGAGTATGTGTTAAAATATTCAAAGCCTTCTCGTTGTCTATATCCTTTGACAATAAGTATTGCCTTATACAGGTCAATAATACTATCATCTTTTATTTTCCTCTTGAAAATCCATTTGGAACCCAATGGTTCGTTCCCTAGAGTAAGATCAACTAACTCCCAAGTATTATTGTTTAATATGGATTATATCTCACTATTGACTGCTTCTTTCCGAGGAAGACAAAACTTCTTTCAAAGTTTGAAAATCATTTTCCAACAAGAATGTCAGAAAATCTAATCTGATAGAAACAGTTGTCCTTTGACGTTTACTACGTTTTGGATTCACCTCGTTAGGTGTACTTTCCTTTGCTTCTTCCCAATGTCGCTTAGATATTTCACTAGACAACTCACATTTCTTTTTATATGGATAAATATTCTCAAAGAATTCAGCATTATCTAATTCGATTACCATATGAATATGAATGTCGGGATTTTCTGATTTATGAACTAGAAAATAATATGCCCTGCTCTTGATTGCATATCCTTTCAAAACAAAATCAATGGTTTTCATCCTACTTTTATTCTTTAGGTTTAGGACTTTCACTTTAGCCAAACACCCCACTTTGAAATATTTCAAGTTGGGCTTTCTTTCTTTTCATTTTTCATATGAAATGGATTGTGTTTTGCTATGGGAAACTCGATTAAATACTCGGTTAGCTTTAAGAATATCTTCCCCTACAAGTTCAGGAGTAAACCATAATTTATCAACAAAGCATTAATCATTTCATTTAATGACCGATTCTTTCTTATCTGCAATCTTAATGGATCATACGTGTATGGGGTGTTGTTTGATGAATAATTAAATATTCCAAACACATTTCTTCAAAAGATTCATATTCGTCACCCTTATTACTTTGTAAATTCAAACACATGAATTGTTGTTCGTATCACGACACAATCAGAATTAATAACCAATGAAGTTTTTAATCTTCAAATCAACCTGATACAACCAGAACTAATAAACGGTGAATTTTTTAATCTTCAAACGAGCAATATCTGATACAACTAGATCTTACAAACGGTGAAGTTTTTTAATCCTCAAACCAAGCAATATATGACACAACCAAATTTAATAAACGGTGAAAATTTTAATCTTTAAACCGAATAATAAATTGGAGTACAAAAATCACTAAGATTTTAATCTCCAAAATGAGTAGGAAGTCACTTAAACTTTACTCCGTCAAATGAGTAAAAAGTTGCAAAGACTTTAATCTCAATGGGTAGAAAATCACGCGGATTTTATTCTCCAGAACAGGGGTAGAAAATCACAAGTATTTTAATTTTCTTTTCGAACGGTTTTTCAACTAAACCATTGTAACCCCTAGACATTTCAATAGTTTGATATATTATTTTTATCAAACTACCATATATAATATCTTTTACACATATTATATTTATGAACTCAAGAATACTT
The DNA here is from genome assembly GCA_000715115.1 of Nicotiana otophora. Taxonomy (NCBI): domain Eukaryota; kingdom Viridiplantae; phylum Streptophyta; class Magnoliopsida; order Solanales; family Solanaceae; genus Nicotiana; species Nicotiana otophora. Next base: position 93,013 of record AWOL01S0036597.1, on the reverse strand, counting down.
TCAAATATTGGTGTAAGCCCCATACTTATAAACAAAGAATTTGTGGCAATACGATTTACTAAAAACTTTCATATAAACGTTACGACTTTTCGGATCAGAAACATTCGAACCATTTTGTGATAACCCGCCATGTCACTATGCCACATAGGTACCATTTGGTATATATTAATATCATGTGGAAACTTACATAGGAGGAAAGCTAGTATTTGTGAGAAGATTCTAGAGAAGTACGGACATTTCCTTTGGAAGACCCTAGATGCTTGTGGATTTGCTAGGAAAGTCCTTGGAATCTTCTAGGCTTGTAGAGAATTCTAGAGAAAGCTCTTATCTTGTAAATATTAAGGACTTGTATAATAATTAGCCATTATCTTGTAAATATTAAGGACTTGTATAACAATTAACATTTACACTCTAGCTCCTAGGAGATTAGTATATAAAGGGGGCCATTCATTTGTAATTCATCAAGCAAACAATTCAAGCTATCTCTAATACAAAGCTTGCTTTAACAATTCTCTTGTGTTCTTTCTACCATTCTCTTAGCGATCTTAAGTGTAGTAAGTCTGACTTGGCATAGCAAGAACGTGAGCAAGTTGTGCAAGATTGTGAGCGAGTTGTCAAGTGTTGCACGTATACTTAGTTAACGACAGAGGACGTAATAACGTGGTATCAGAGCAAAGGTTGCAACTAAGGGAATGGCGAACGACGTAGAAATTAACGCTGCCAACATCCAAGCCAACTTCATCCAAGATGTTGCTGGCAAGAGTGGCAGGTATTAGTTATGCAGGTATTAGCTATGTATGTATTAGTTGTGCAGGAATAAGTAATGCAGGGATTAATTATGCATGTATTAGTTATGCAAGGATAAGTTATGCAAGATTGAGTTATGTGGGGATTAGTTATGCATGGATTAGTTATGTGAGGATTAGTTATGCATGAATTAGTTATGCGGGGATTAGTAATATAAATATAATATTTATTTATTATTAGCTTACTTTATTTTATTAAAATTGTTAGTATATTTTTAAACAAAAAAATACAAGTTTGAATAAAGGGTATTCTTGTCATTTTGTGTTTTAATACAAGTATTACTAATACATAAATTCCCTCATAACTTATACATGTATTAGTTATGCGGAAAAGAAAAGCATGAACCAAACATTGTATTAGCAATGCTACATTTTATATGGAAAAGAGGAAAAAACAACCAAACATTGTATAACTTATGCTAGCTTTTATGTGGAGATTATTTTTTCCTCTTCTTTTAACCAAACAATGTATAAAGTTATCCTAATTTTAATACATAGATAACTCCTCTCTAAACGGCTACCAAACGACCCCTTAGTTAAGGACTAAGTACGTGACACTTTAGAAGGTTTTCGCTAATGCTTTAGCATTCATACTAATATTATTATGAGTTTTCGACCTGTAGTCCAACGTTGGATAAGCAAAACCACGTTAATATATCAATCTCCAAAGACAACTTTGGATTCACAGTTTGGAACCAGAATCAGTAACTAAATTCTTACATGAACGTTGTATTACTAAGTGTAAGATCCCATAATTTTGCTTTAATGAGTCCATCTCTTTTGTCAGGACACTACATGACAAAGTTTCATGAGATATAACTCATTTTTGAAATATCATCCTTTTCAAATCTTCGTTCCCTCGGGGGTCATTTGGTAGGCGAAATAAGGTGGGATAAGATAAAGAATTAAATTTATATTATATTTAATTGATGATATAAATTTATTTGGTAAGAGATTAAATTTATCATATTTGGGATAAATTTATACCATCAACCAAACATCGTATAAATTTAATCTCAAACTTAATATTGAATATCCCATCTTATCCCATCAAACTTGAGATTATTTTATCCTACCTCTTAGATGGGATAAAATAGTCCAGGAATTATTATCTCGGGATAACTTAATGCGCTTACCAAACGACCGCTTAGTTTATAGTCAGCGAACCGATTAATACTTTCACATTCAGCCACATATTCATTGTTACATGGACTGCTAGATTAGAGTGCATTGAATCACTGACAGTTGGTTAAAAGAAAATAATTAACCACTCATATTATTCAATAAAAATAGGTTGGATAATGAACTTTTTAAAAACAGATCAAATATGAATAAGAATCATATTATCCATTTAGGGATCGAATGGTAGCCAGTTAGAGAGGAGTAATCCATGTATTAAAACTAGGAAAACTTTATACATTGTTTGGTTAAAAGAAGAAGAAAAAATAATCTCCACATAGAAGCTACCATAAGTTATACAATGTTTGGTTGTTTTTTCCTTTTTTCCATATAAAATGTAGCATTGCTAACACAATGTTTAGTTCATGATTTTCTTTTCCGCATAACTAATACATGTATAAGTTATGAGGGAATCTATGTATTATTTATGCAGGGTAGAAGGTGGAATAACTTATACATGTATTAGTAATACTTGTATTAAAACACAAAATGACAAGAATACCCTTTATTCAAACTTGTATTTTTTTTGTTTTAAAATATATATTTAAACTATACTAACAATTTTAATAAAATAAAGTAAGTTAATAATAAATAACACTCACATTACATTTATATTACTAATCCTTATATAACTACCGCATAACTAATCCCCGCATAACTAATCCATGCATAACTAATCCCAACATAACTCAACCTTGCATAACTAATACATACATAACTAATCCTTGCATTATTTATTCCTGCATAACTAATACATACATAACTAATACATGCATAACTAATACTGCATAACCAAACGACCCTTTAGAAAATGGATAACCAATGAGTTTAACTTTTACATTTGTGAAGCCTCAAATTGGGGATTCCTCAAGTTTGGGAGACTAAGAATTCTCCCAAAAATGATCATATTCAAAAAGTCATGCGTAATATGATTACCCATATTATCCGTCGGTCAACCCGTTTTTTATCCGTATTAAATATGGGTCGGATCGAATAATTTATCCGTTTTTTCATTACCCATTTTTTATCCGAACCATATCCGACCCAACCCGCCCGTTTACCACTCCTAGGCACCATATCAAACTGGAGTATGAGAAAAGAAATATATAGCGAATGAGTCCCCAGTAAAGGAATCTCGTGTGAATGAGTCCCCAATCCAATGGCAGTGTTTCCTCTCATGAAGCGTCGACTCGGTTTCCACTTCGGAGTTCGGACCATATCAGATGATTTGCTTCATCGTTATCTTTCCAAAGTAGAAAACGATTTCCACTCCTATTTTTCTGTCTGTGATCAGCCATCTCAACAACAAATATATTAAAAATTGTGTTCAAAACCAGAAAATCAGAGAAGTAAATAAATGTTAGTTCAATAAACAAAAAATAATAATTTTCGAATCCACCAAGTTACTTGTGTGTCATTAAAAAATTTAATCCCCTCATTGTTGCCCAAGGTTATGGATTACTTCCTCTCAGAATAGAACGGAAAAACTATTCTGTAATACTGGCAATCAAAATTACAAAACTTCAGCGAACTCAACAAACGGAACAAATCACACTTGACAATGTGTTTATTTGAAAACAACGCAACAATATAAAAAAGATGGGAGTAGTTTTCAGATTTTTCATGTCTGAGAATTGAGGCTAATCCTCTAAATTTATAAACAATGAAAGGGTGAGTTGAACAGGTGCAATTCAAAAGGTATCTTTTCCATTTCTCATTCACGTCCATTCGCGAAACATAACATCTATTTCTTTAGCAATTTGTCAAATTTTACGTAGGTAATGTAGTAAGTTGTATCTTATAGTAGTATCTCCTAAAAGGATATAATACTTGGTTATTTGATTGGATAGTTGGTCCTACTCCAACATCTTTTTTTATTCAAGCAACTAGCCAACTAACATAATTTCACTACTTTAAATTTCAGTAAATAAACGTCATTAAAATTCATGTCTTTTACCGAAAATAATAGAAATCTGTATGGGCATTTTATTTAATTGTTGGCAAATCTACCAATCAGGTCACTTAAACAATAATGAAAGTAACAATAGCCTAGAATAATTGATAAATAACATGTTTTAATAGGGTAATTTACACGAGCAAAATTTTCAGTCAAACAAACATTCTATTATTAAATTCTATATAGTGATGATGATTATCTAGACTTTGAGAATTTTTCAAAACCGTAATTATGATCTCCAAATATGATGATCCTGGTGTGGTCTTTTGGCATAGGAGAAACGCACTTAATACAGTCGCGGCGCCACATAGGAAAAATATTTGACACCCCTTAGCGGAAAAAATACACTGTGTAGCTAGGTAAAAAAATAAATTATATGTATATATACTATGTATTGACTCCCCTTAATTTTCTGGTATGTTTACTTTTATATATTTTAACACTCCTTAACGAAAATTCTGGTTCCGCCGCTGACTTAATAAAGGTAATTCATATTCCCCCCTCCTTTTTAGCTAGAACTAGAATAGGAGAAAATAGACACATACCTTTTGGCTCCAAACTTATCGTCAATGCACTAAAACTTTGGCAACTTCAGTGGATGGTACTAAATGTAAGACCTAAAGAGAAAAAGAAACCCTCGAAAGAAAGTTCAAATTCAACATACTAGAGCCCTATACCTTTTGCTACTCTACACACTGTTCAAGAGTTTCAAGAATATGAAAAATCATGATATATTGCGCTTTCTTTTCAATGAGTTTTATACGACGTGAATCCAAATAAGTCGATATCCTATATGGTTACACTTCTACCTGCACTTATAACAACATGTCAAATTATATATGGTCATGTCATCAAAAAGCTTAAATTTTTTAAGTGCGCACACCCTTATTTGCTTAATTATGTCTTCAACAGCTACGCATTGAAATTGCGACGGACACCCCAATAATTCAAACCGTATCTATCATCCTGTCGTGGCTAACATCGCACACAATCCCCACAAGATCAATGGACATGGCAACTATATTTTTGGTTTCCCACCCGGTGTCCGGTACCCGCATTGGAGCCCGACTATATCCGCATTCGCGCCGCGTAAGTCCCCATTCAGGGGGGGAGCGCTCCCTACCAAAGATTTTTCCATACCCAGGGCTCAAACTCGAGACCTCTGGTTAAGGGAAGAACAGTCTCATCCACTGCACCACATCCTTTGGTGGTGACATGGCAACTATTGTTACTATATCATCTACTACTAGCTAAGGAATGCTAGAATGCTCAATAATAATAGCTCAAAGAGTCCTATTGACAAATGAATTTTAGGACCAAAAATAGAAGGGACTACAAAAGTGAGACCAACATATTAAACTGAAGAACTAAAAGAAAGCCTGTTTTTCCCAACCCAAACTGCCAACAGAGCATAGACAAAAATGGGGACTTAACTGAAAAACCACTTATCTGAAAGATTTTATTGTTGGTTACAAGCCATACGATGCACATTTGGCTCATCATCGTCATCCATATCATAAGCCTCTTGCCTGCGTCGCTGCTCCTTGCGCCTCATTTCTTCCTCCATGTTGACATCATGCAAAGTGGTTTCCTCACAATCATTTAACTCCATATCAGACGCGCGCTTCCCTGGCCTCGGTGGCAGAATAGTCTCAAGAATGCGGCATTTCTCAGGGGAAAGAAATCCAGATTCTGGAAATTCCACATTAAAATGGATATAAAGCCGACCCTTAATGAATGGCCTCCCATAATGGGGCATTCCTTCATCATTTATTGCCTTATATTGATCTGCAAGAGACAACCAAATGATCATCCAATATTAATCGTGTCTCCCTTTACAAAAGAAAATAAGTAAATTAAAAGAAAAAAACTAAAGAATTTTCCTTACCAGGCTTTATAACTTCTCCGGGGCTAGATTTAATCAGAAGCTGCCTGCCGTCAAGATGAGTCAGAACAAATTGAAAGCCACAGAGAGCTTCTGTCAAGCTAAGATTGTGTTCCACGTAAAGATCATCAGACTTTCGCCTGAACTTGGAGTGATCCTTCTGTTGTAATACAAAAATAATATCGCCGGTGATGGTATCTGGCTGCATAACCACAATACAACCATTAGAACAGAAATATCACTTTCCAAAATGAGAAAGGCAGTGCACTTACTGCCTAAGGAAGCAGATAGCCTTGACGATTTTCTCAGTGAGAAGGATATATATTCAATTCAAAGTTTTGAACTTAACTTCAATGTTTATAGTTCAAATATATCAGATTAAGTAAGGACCCATTTTTGTTTGCACATATTGACCAGAAACTTTGGAGGCCCAATTTAACATTTTCGGGGAATTGCAAAAGCTGAGCAATATATTGGCATTGCATAAAACTCTTACAGCTTCATCAGCTTCCCCGTCGAAAACAATCTTCTGACCGTGTTGCATCCCTTTCTCAACATTCACTTCCAATACTTTCTTTTCTTGTGTAATTTTGTTTCCCTTGCATTGAGTGCACCTGTCTCTCTCACTTATAACCTCTCCTGTATTAACAAAAAAGACGCATAGTTTTACCAATATTTTTTCTCTACATTTAAGACTGAGAATTAGTATTACAGGAATAATCTCATTAACTAAGTACCTGAGCCTCGGCATTCAGGACAAACATGTTGCATCTGTTGAATCATTCCTGGGGCTATCTGTCTTGTCGTGACACGCATTCCAGTACCTTGGCAACCAAAACATGTTCCAGAGGCTCCACTCTTTGAACCTTTCCTGATAATCCAAGAAAATCATAGAGAACTCATATATTGGCACCAGTGACGTTCAACAAAACATACATGCTGAGAGCAAGTTCAATCCATAAGCAATCCAATAAATAAAAGCCAATTAAGACGAGCTTAAACTAAAAACTAAGGAGTGGTATAAAGCCCTCTAATCTCCTCATTCAGATTGCAGATATTCTGGTATGAGAACATAAACCTACAGTACGAAAGAGGTGAATTTCTAAACGAGAACGAAATGTAGAGCAAATATCTATCAGATAATTCATTTTTTCTGAACATTCTCTCCTTATTATAATTCTTGCACCAAAAATGATGTTATGTTTTTTACAAATCTGTTAATTTGCAACAGACAAAAAGGTTAAATTAGATTTCCCACTGAGATGCAGCAACCTCACACATACCCACCCAACAAAGGAGGAACAATATAAAGTAGCAACTCATAATCACCTTGGTACATATCCATATAGATGAACACCACAAAAACTAGATCCAAGCCTTTCAACGTCCAACAAAACATTAACAGAGCATCTAAAGGAGTTCAAAGTACCAAAGAAAGCAGAAATTCTGCCTCCAAAATTACAACTGAGTCAAATATTTCTCTATGTTGCGTGGACTCTCCAAAATGCTGCCGCACCCGTGTCGGATCCTCCAAAATTACACTACTTTTGCAGGATCCAACACGCATCCAGCGACATTTTTGGAGAGTCCGAGCAACACAGAAATTTCTTCAAATGGTGGTCGATTTGGACTCAAATATGATTGAAATGCACAACCTGCCTAAAATTCAGTGTTTGCATTATTCAGGAACACATGCTACCAATCTGCACTGCAAATTTTATGAATGCGCTCTATAGAGGTTGCATCAATTACTAGGAAGAACATATCCATGAAATTCAGGTTTCCTTGGAAAAAAAAACATAAACTAATGCCTTTGACTATCATGTTTCAATCTTCGAGTAAATAGCTCTACGAACTAACGGATCGGATCAATTTGGAAAATAGAAAGATTTGTACAAGTTACACGTTTTCACTTGTTTTTTCTGAGCCGATGGTCTATTAGAAACAGCCTCTAGGGTAAGGTCTGCGTACACACTACCCTCCTCGTACCCCACCCGTGGGAATATACTAGGTTTGTTGTTGTTGTTATACATGTTTTCACTCGTTTACGGAACGAGTGGAAAGTAAAGGATTGTTGCACTCTCTTGCTTGAATGAATCGATCCTTTACACAGTAGATCCAATGCCTTTTTAAAACGAAAACTAATCAATAACTTGCTTGGATGGCTCGGTAAGTGAGCAATCCATTATGTCGGCGCCAACTCCAAGTTCCTTAACTACTTCAGGCAGAATAACTGGAGAGAGAAACCAATGGAAAAAAAAGGAATAACACAAAGAAACACAAAAGGTCCTGATGAATTACAGTCACCATTTTGTACATGTGTATACATACACAGAGTGCACGCATTCTTTCTCTATTGGACTCACAATTTGTTCAAAATCTTTCAGATACGTTCACTGACAACTCGGCATCGATTCTCAGCCTTAACGAGAACAAGAGAAATTTAAAAAACCATGTCATCATTCAGCGGATTATCTTGAAAATCACTGTCACACAATGCCGGAAAGAAAATAGGAAATGGAAAAGCCAGATAATTAGAAAGGAGAAATACCCTTTACACTTCGGGCACAATATATTCCGTGAAAGAGAGAGCTTTTTGGTTGTGCCATTGTACAAGTCTTCCAGAGAAACCCGTAGAGTGTGCACCGCATTTTCACCTTGTTTCTTTCTGCTGCCTCTGAAGCTACCACCACCTAGGATAACCAAAGGCCGATGGATTTTTCAACCAAAAAATTAAAAAAAGATAATACTGACAAGAGGAATTTAGCAACCCCGCCCTCCCAATTTGCATGGCCTCTTCCTATCCACCCTATACCTAAGAGGGAGATGAATCAACATTACCGCCAAAACCTCCACCAAAACCTCCACCAAAGAATGACTCAAATATGTCAAATGGGTTGTGACCGCCACCGCCACCACCCATTCCTTCTTTAAGCGCATCTTCACCATACTGATCATAAATTTCTCTCTTCTCTGGATCACTTAAAACTTCATATGCATGAGCCAATTCCTTGAACTGAGTAAAGAAAAAAATATGACCAAGAAAATATAGGACAAAAAATGACAAAACAAGCATCAGAATAACAAAGATTCCTTGGTACAGAGACAACACATATGGAACAGCAACATGCAGAGAATTTTAATTGCACGTGCGAGAGGCGCAACTCACTTTTTCAGGGTCACCACCCTTGTCAGGATGATTCTTTATAGCAGCTTTTCTATATGCCTTTTTAAGTTCATCTTGACTGGAATTCTTTGAAACACCAAGAACCTCATAGTACTTGGAGTTATCACTCCTCCTTGCACCCCGTCCAAACATAATGGATTACCTTAGTAACTGCAACAGAACTGAAACAATTTCATTTTAATTTAATCATTTTAGGATAAACTTATTAAATAAAGAAAGTTGCATACTACACATACAATATGTGCAGTAAATAGGGAGCTGAGATGTATTGATTACCAGTAACTATTGGTGCACGCGAGTATCAAGACTAGCAATCTGGAAGAAGTATATTAAGATAAGGAAAGTGCTATACTAGTTCATTCATATCAATCTATATGAACATTCTAGCGATTCAAGCACGAAAATAACAGAATATGGACCATTTTTCTTTTGTAATCATAAAGCAATTAGATAAAAAAGAGGGGGAAAACCATGCTTTGAAAGGCAATTTTATTAAAAGCCATAGCATCGTCGCTTTAAAGGAGGGAACGATGCAAAACAGGGGCTATCGCTTTATAGGCGCAGCAATGTGGTTCGGAAAAATGTGCACTTTAAACGGTGAGGCACAAGGTGAAGCTATTCTTTGAATCTGACATTGAAATATAGAAGAAAAAGGGTCTTTTTTCATGAAGAGAAAAAAAAAGTTTACGGTCTTTTGTCATTTGAGTACTAAGGTGGTAAGGTTCTTCTAGTATGCGAGTCTGCTTCTTCTATTACTTGTGATTCTGAACTCCTTTTTTCCTTCCCTCTTCTACTATCTTAATATATCTATTAAACCAATTATATGAAACCAGAATACTACAAATTAATTCTTTTTAAGCCTGCAGTTTTTAGGAATTAGTTTCTAAATATAACCCAACTGACCTTTTTATATATTACTATCTTCAGCAAACCAATACAAGCTTATTGAAGCTCAAAATTCTAATGCCACTTATCTTTCCACTGATATGATACACAAGTTGCAAAGAATCAAATAATAATGCTGTACCTGTACAGAGAAATATCTGTCCAAAGTTTCACATATAAATAAAGAGAAAAATGAAATTTGGAAAGGAAAATTAATACTCCCTATCACTGCCAATTCATGTGGCACGCTTTCCTTTTTAGGAAGGGGAGCTTTGGATCAACGGTAAAGTTATCTTTGTGTGACCTACCTATAGGTCACGAGTTCGAGCCGTAGAAGCAGTCACGCTTGCATTAGGGTAGGCTATCTACATCACACGCTCAGGTGCAGCCCTTCCCTGGAGCTTGCGTGAACGCAGGATGCTTTATGCTCCGGGCTGCCCTTTTTATTACTTTCCTTTTTAATCTGTCCTAAAAAAAGACACATTTCTATATTTAGAAACAATTTATCTTTACACTTCCATTTTACCCTTAATGAAATATTTTATAGGCACGTAATTATGCATAGCTTACTTTAGACTACAAATTTTATAAGTATTTATTTTTTTCTTAAACTGTATGCAGAGTCAAACTATGCCACGTAAATGGGACGGAGGGAGTAGATAAATCACAAACTTAAAATCACAAGAACAAATAAACGACGGAGTTATACAGAAAAGAAGCAATTTTACAGCTAAAATAGTAAAAAGATCCCCCAAATAATATAGAAAAAAAATATAGGAAAACGTAAATAAGCTAAGATACAATTCAAATGACAGCCAAAGAAGCAATGGAAAGAAGATTGAAGAATTGTAGCCAAAAGAAGAATACCTCGAAAAAGGGTTTCTAAAGAGAGAAGAAGAATTTGTTACAGAGAGAAAAATGAAGAGCAGTTTTCCCTTTCTTATTCAACAACAAGGAGAAGATGACATGTGTTTTCCCTTCTGAAGAAGTTTTGATTTCGGATTTCAAGCGGTGGTATAATAGTAAGATTTTGTGAAAATAATTATTGAAAACTTTTATACTAGTATTGGTTAATATTTTAACTATTTATTTTATGTGATATTGTTTGATCTAGCACAATGTTTAAGAAAGAATAAAATATTTTTAATTTTTTTTTGTAAAACAAGTTAAATTTTTTGTTTTATTAGGGGTATAAAATTGCTGTTTGAGCTACATAAAAATGGAAGCATGATGAATATTTTTGACAACACAGTGTATTTTGGTATTTTAAGGACAGATCAATTTTATGGTCAATTACAAATATTTTTCTAGCTATATGAACATTTTCATATAAGATTGATAACATTAATAACTTGAAAGGTTAGTAAATAAAATTTAAAAAATTAGAGTTAATTATTTTTTGTTTAAATTGTAAGTGACCATAAGAGATCATTTTGTCGTTGATTCACACCATTCCTATAATATATGTGAATTTATGCCTATTATAAATATTTTTTTAGTTTTACGCACTGCTATTATGACACAGTGTTTTTGTTCGGAGTTGCGATAATAGTTGTCTTAGGCATATTAAGGGATCGTTTGGTTTAAATACGGCTTATGCTAGGATAAGTTATGCTGGAATTAGTTATCCTGATATTACTTTTTATCTATTGTTTGGTATGTTATATTAAAAATGACAATTGTATAATTTCTAGGAAGAAGATATAAGTTATTCCGGCACTAATTACCCCACCCTCTAAAAGGTATAAACTATCCCGGTACTAATTTTAATCCCGAAATAACTTATATCAGATTTGCTAACCAAACAAAGTATTAAGATCGTACTAAATTTTTAATATACCTTCTTATACCTCATACCAAATGACCCTAAAGAGTATTGTTTCTGTCCCATGTGCACAATATGGTTGGTTGAGAAGTCTTGTAAATACTTTTAATTATATGAGGTTTTAAATGAAATTTGTTATGCATGTCTTAAATAGAGGCGGATCCAGAATTTCATGTGTATTATTATAAAGGGGTAAATTTAAAATTTATATTTACGGGTTCAACCTTTAGGTTCTTACCATGATTCCATTATTATTTAAAATTTATAGGTTAAAATTAATTTTTTGTTCGTACAATTTTAATAATTTTTAACATATATACCTATACTCCATACAAAACTATAGAGACCATTGAACTATGCAACATCATCCACTGCTATTAGTTTTAATTTTATAAAATTTTGTGATGACAAAGGGAGATCAAGGATTTCAATGTGTTAGATTTGGGGATTTTAAATGTGTAAACCAAATAAAAAAGAAAAAAAAACACTTAATTAAAATACAAGATGAGACACTAGATACGCCTACGAAGTGATAATTAAACCCCTATATTCACTTATAAAGGTGCACCCAATAATTACTGAATCATAAGTCACTTTGATCTTGGGTGCATACAAATATATATTTAAGCAAATTTTAAAAAATATAATATTATTATACATGATATATAGAGAAAAGCATGGGTTCGCGTGCTCCGTACTCTAACACATGGATACGCCTCTCGACTTAAAGACTGACAATTAGATGCAAGAAGAGTTACCGTTTTTAACCGAGTTAGAAAATGTATTAATTGCTTTGAAAACTTTGACAGGCGAGAAGTGTAAGCATAATAAAGTGTGAAGTAATCTCGCACTAAACAAAACGACTTTCATTTTTTATAACAATTATAAAAAAGAATTAACATATTCTTAAAATTGCACAGCTAAATTCAGTCTTCAAGACGCCGTAACATAAGAATAATTTGGTGTTAAGCAAATACCAAATTAAGCCAAAAAAATACTTAACCCAAACACCCTCTTCATTTGCTTTTGAACAGAAGTCGTTGCTTTTCTTGTTAGGACTTTTTGTGGAAAAAAATGCTAGTAACTCATTGACGAGGAATAGGATCCACTCAATTGTGAAAAAAATGATAGAATTTGTAGCAGTTGACTCATTCAGAGCACTACACTTTGCTCTCTCTCGGTGCGATTTTACAAAGCGTCTGAGCACAGTTCACTCGTGTTAATCAATCAAGAGAATTTAATCATAGATTTTGGTTTTATTTTTTAAAAAAATAAAATTTGAAATCATGGGTTGTTTATGAAATATGATCATGTTTGGGGAAAACAAAATTTTAAAAATTTCAAGTTCCCAAAAACTGATTTATGACAATTTTTTGGGTAAAATTTTTTCTTCCATTCACAAAACTTCAACTTTTCTTCAAATAAAATGCATGTTCAAACACAACTTCATCTTTTAAAAATTAATTTTCAACATAACTTCGATATTTTTTTAAAGTTTTAATTAAATTTATGTCCAAACGCTAGATGGCTAGTTTTAATCAATCAATTTCTAAAGTTTCTAAAGTTTTATAGTAAAGTTCTTTGTCTTCATATTCTAGTTTGATGGGTAGTTTTCTTTTGTTAAAAATAATATATTTTTAATTGATTTCTTAAAGTATTCATCACTATTTGATTCAATTATAATCAATATATCTTGGTAAATGATAGATTTCTCAAAGGGCAATTGATTTGATAGTGTTACGTTGAAAATGTAGTCGCCGGAATATGTGTTTGGTAGTGTATGTCTCATATTTAAGAAAAAATCGATAAATAACCGAAAAAACAGAAAAACTGACAAAATCCGACATAAACCGAATCGATAAAAACCCGACTTAATTTGTTTGGTTTGGTTCTAATATTTGAAAAACCAATTTACTTTGTTTGTTTTCTTTTTAAGGAAAAATCGATCAAAATCGGATCATGAACACCCCTAGACATAACATTTGTACGACTATAAAAATATTTCATTACGGATAAAATAAGATACGTGAGTTTAATTGTATCCGTATATAAAAATATGTAATCTTTTTTGAACGGAGTAAAAAAAAATGCAGTCACAGAAATTGGAAATGATGAATAATAGAGGGGATCTCGAATCTGGGTTAGTCAACCAATAGATACAAAATATAATTAAGACCAATCAATACAATATTCCAATAGAATATCTTATATTAGACCAATGAATATCCAATATGCTACTAGATTATTATTATTTTTTATTTAAAAAAATAGAGGAATTTTGACCAAAATCCAATTTGTCCGCCATTAAAGCAGTTTATTTTTTCTCATCTAACTTTCATTTTCCATCGACTTTCTCGGAAACTTCAACCAATTCCACGTCCCAAAGTCCGTTTCTCACTTTCCCTCTCATTTCACTGACACTGACCCGCAATATTCGTCTCTATATAAATTCATTTTCATTTTCACTGAACAAAAATCGAAACAGTAAAGGATTTTAGCTTGTTTTTCATATTAATATTAACAATGGCGACTCAAAACGTTCTCGTAATGAGACACGGTGATCGGCTAGATAACTTCGAGGAGTTATGGGTAATGAAAGCGGATAGGCCGTGGGATCCACCATTGCATCAGGATGGTAAGATCCGAGCTTTTTGTACGGGTCAAAAGATCCGATCCAATATGGATTTCCCGATCCATCGGGTTTTCGTTTCCCCGTTCCTCCGATGTGTACAGACTGCTGCTGAAGTTGTACGTGCCCTTTGCGACGTTGCGGATCATAACTGCGAGGCTAATGTCTTGTCCTCTAATTCTGAATCCGTTGTCATCGATCCTTCCAAAATCAAAGTAAATCTTCTTACTTTTTCTTTATTTTTGCTTAATTTTGGAAGGATTATATTTATTTATAAGTTTAAGTCATATGCATTGAGGATGTAAAAAGCATTTAAACTATATTAGATAATTATGGATAATCTCTTATAAGCATTAATAGATAATCATGTAAAAATGATAATCGACTTGCTATCGCAGGTTAAAAGTCACTAATAGTGTACAATCCGCCATGTATAACACGTAAATCCTTTACTTATTTATGGTTTTAAGTTTAAGGTGGAGGGAATCATCGTGTTAGTAGTAATTAAGGTGTCTTAAGCTGTTGATTATGGACATATGACTGTTTATCAAAAGACAATAGCTGAAGGTTGGTATATTCACTGTATTGCAAGCTTGGTTGCTGGATAATGGTTTGAACTTTGGTGTCGATGGGTAGAAACGAAGTTGGGCTCCGTGGAGGGTGAACAATAATTTAAGGAGTTAGTTCACCAGTCATATTGAAGGAGAGCCTTGGCGTAACTGGTAAAGTTGTTGTCATGTGACCAGGAGGTCACAGGTTCAAGCCGTGTAAACAACCTCTTGCAGAAATGCACTTGTCGTCCGGCCTTTCCCCAGGCCCCGCGCATAGAGAGCTTAGTGTATCGGGCTGCCCTTTTAGTTCACTACTCATATTGCCATAGTCTTTTCAGATCCTCGTTCGTCGAGGATGATGTTTGGTGATTTGAGTAGCTCTGATCACGGCTGTCCTCTTAGCTCAGATGTCCACATTTTGTATGTAGCATTACCAATACGTCCAAGTCAACCTGAATCCTAGCTTGTTCAACACATTGTCATTAGGGATTGATTGCCTGTGTCTGATATAAGTAACCACCAATTTTCAATATGGTTGTGCGCCTGTGATCAGTATAGTCGTGTAAGCTATACCGGGACTTAGATCTGAATATGCTGCTTGTTGCATACTTGATATGACTCACTTGAGTCTTTCAAATTTCAGGTATCCATCGAATATGGTTTGTGTGAAATGCTGAATTTAGTAGCCATAAGAAGTAATGCAGCTCCCAAGGATGGGGACTTTAAGTTCAATATCTCACAATATGAAGCTGAGTTGCCAGCCGGAACTGTAGATCACACTGTTGAACCTGTTTATAAGAAGGTATTCTGTAGGATATGAGTTCTTGCTTCAATCTATGACATGGTTTATATGCATGATCCGCTGTTTCTTTAATCATTGATCATTTGATTCTGAATTTACAGCTGCCAGAGTGGCAAGAGACATTGGAAAGTGCAAGAGCTAGATATGTGGAGGTAGTTAAAGCCCTTGCTGATAAGTATCCTTCTGAGAACTTGTTGTTAGTCACACATGGTAAGTCTTCTTGCTTGGTTTTGCGATCTCTAGTGCAATGTCGGTTGTGATGTGGTGAGTGAAGGCTTCTGTTCTCCATAGAGCACTCGTAAGAGACTACTTGTTTTCATGTCAAAATCAGTTTAGAGATGTATTTCAATTTATATGTTGTACCTTTGTCGGTAGCAAATGTTGTTTCATATTGCTCGTATGTATCTGTAGTAGTTTATTTCTCACCTATCGCATGTCTGGATTTCTCATTGCTTCTTGTTCTCCTTTTGCCGTTATATTAAAGCTATATGAATTTTTGTAGTGCCATTGAAGAGAATATTTTTAGCAATGATTTCAGTTGGATGCCTTGAACTTTTCTGAAACTGCAAAACTTTTGTGTTTTGGCAATTAGAGAATGCTGGAGACAACCTTTGCTAATGAAAGCAACCTCTACATCTGTATTGTGTCAATGCTCTTGCCCAAGAATTTTCATTTATAATAAAACCATCTGCTAAACTGTAAATTGGCAGGTCTAGTAGTTGTGTTTTTTCGCCCCAATTCTGATTTATTATCAACTCTTCTTTCATTAATCCAGGTGAAGGAGTAGGTTCCATCTTTACTGAACTTAACAAGGATGCAACTGTACTAGAGGTAGAATATTGTGGACATGTGCTCGCCAAGAGAACTATCCAATTCGGAGAGAACCAATCATTTACTGCTGGAGAGTTTGTATACGAGAAACAAACCGGTATATTATCTGCTGCTAAATAAAAACAAGCCTACCAGACTGTAAGTGATTGTTCAGGATTTTCCCCTCTCTGCCATGGCTGTTACTTATCGTCCATTTGTCGAAGCTTGCTTGTCCATTTATATGTGTTAAGGTTTCCATTGATGAACTAGTTATCACTCTTTCCTTTTCTCCTTCTTTTTAAACTTCTGATTGAAAGAGAAGATCATGGAATTGCACTATACACTCTGTTGAAATAATGGCCTCTGTTCCAACCTTGTAATTGTGAAATCCCAAGATGCATTGCTTTGGAATACTTGCATCCCAATTGCAGTTGTTATTTTCACAGTGATAGTATTGGTAACTACTGTTTCCATGTCAAATTTAATATCACCTTTTCTTTGTTGGATTGTTCCAAACCAATATGTTCATAAACGATGAAAAGAAAATTTAAATTCTTAGTGTGGTGTTGTACCATAAGAAGCCACATGAGACTTTCACTCAAGGGTGTGATCTACTGATCAATGAAGTGGATGAAAATCTTGAAAATCAGGGTTTAAATCCTAACAGAGACAAAAAAACGTTAGATGATTTCTTCCCATCTACCTAAGCCTTGTTAGAGTTACTCGGTATTTATACTGGTAGGAGGTAGCAGATACTCAATGGAGTAATCGAGGAGCATGCAAGTTGGTTCGAACACCATTGTTATCCAAAAAGAAAAACAAAGACTCACCCCTCCAAAGTAGGCAAACGAGGGGCAATAAATACCTCCAAAGTAGTTGCCTTAGGCATATTAATGCCTAAAGCCTTCTCTCATATCAATTGCCATGTTAGATGGTGTGCTAAAATCAAAACCTTGAAGCAAACGAGCAAAAGTGAGGAGTGTAACAATTGTTGCATAATTCATCCCCGGGCACGATCTTCTTCCTGAACCAAAGGGAATAAACTCAAAATTCTGACTCTGACTACATACATAGATCTTTTCTTGATAAAAATAAAAAGGGCAGTCCGGTGTACTAAGCTCCCGCTATGCACGGGGTCTGGGAAAGAACCGGACCACAAGTGTCTATTATACGCAGTCTATCATCAATCAAAAATCTCTCTGGCACGAATTTTTCAGGGTCGGACCAAATCCGAGGATCTCTATGTATCTTCCATGTATTTACGAATAAACGAGTACCTTTTGGAACATCATAACCAAGTATTTTACAATCTTTTGTTGCTTCATGATGTACTAACAAAGGTGCAGGTGGATATAAACGCAATGCTTCTTAAATTATAGCTTGTAAATAGGCTAAATCTTGAACATCAGACTCTTCTATCCACTTATCTTTACCATCTTTTATATCTATTTCCTCTTGGGCACGTCTCATAACATTTGGATTGTTCAGCAATAAGGACATTAACCATGTCCATTGAACAGCAGTAGTATCAGCTCCATCCAAAATTATTGCCCGACACTGTTTAATAATTAGAGAAATGAATTCCACAGTAATTAAATCCTAGAACTAGGAGGATGTTTAATCTAAACAATTATCAACATATACATGCATGTTTAATGTGATCATAATGTTGAAAGATAATCCAACTAATTAGTAGCGTGATACACAAAGTTGTTGCGCTACTTTATGTTTACTAGGTACGTTTTATATATGTTAGTTTGATTCGCTTAAGTTATCTTATTATTCTGTTGTTGTTACTGTTTGTTGCTATTACTTTCTTTTTTTTTCCCCTTTTCTTGACTCGAGGGTCTATCGAAAATAGCCTCTACCTTCACCATGTAGGGGTAGGTTTGCGTACACACTACCCTCCCCAAACCCCACATGTGGGATTACACTGAGTTTGTTTATTGTTATTGTTATTGTTACTTGGGGGATTTGCAGTCGTACCCTATATTTGTGCCACCTTTTAACTTGTACCCTATTTTTAAAAATTATTGATTTGGTAGCCAGTTGACAAAAAATCCGTAATAATATGACAATTACACCCCTGATAGTATTAGCATTAGCATGCTACTTTGGATGACCTCATTCGCATTAGCATGCTGTAAAACAAGCCCTGATAAACGTGGCAGCATGCTAACGTTTGGAGATGACGTTATTTTACAGTACCAGGGGTTATTCATTAGCATGCGAGATGGTGTAAAACTTCAGCCAATTACAGTAGCAGCTGGAGTTGTTTTACACTAAAGCTAAAACTTCATGCTAATGCATGCTGAAGTTATTTATCCTGCAGTCAACAGTTTTGTCATGAGTTTTATCCAAAACTTCAGTCTAAACATGCTGAAGTTATTTAGTTCATTTGCTAAAACTTCAGTTTAAACATGCTGAAATTATTTAGTTTATTTTTGAAAACATCATACTAAACATGCTTAAGTTTTTGTCTTGCAATATGTAATTTTCTAATGAGTTTTTTTTAATGCATACTGAAGTTATTTATTTCATTTACTAAAATTTCAGACTAAACATGTTTAAGTTATTNAACTTCAGTCTAAACATGCTGAAGTTATTTAGTTCATTTGCTAAAACTTCAGACTAAACATGCTGAAGTTATTTAGTTCATTTGCTAAAATTTCAGACTTATCATGCTTAAGTTATTTAGTTCATTTGCTAAAATTTCAGACTAAACATGCTTAAGTTATTTAGTTCATTTGCTAAAATTTCATGCCAAAACATGATGAAGTGTTGTCCTGCAATCTACAGTTTTGTCAATAGTCCTGAAGGGCAAAATCATCTTTTTAAAATGCTTTTAACAAAAAAATAGGTACGGATGCAAACGGAAAAATAAAACGGGTATAAGTTAAAAGAGGGCGACCAAATAGGGCACCCCATGCAATTTTTACTTGTTACTAGATACATGTCTAAGTCTTCTATCATATAAGCCGGTATAAACAATCAGGTTATTTATTAAGGAAATACGAATAAATCTCTTGATAAACAATAATTGATAATCTAGTAAAGATGGTAACTAACATGCTATCACATATTAGAATTCACTGATAATATTTTTTAAAAATTACGCTTTCAGTGTATATAGCTTAAAAGCTTAAGAACATACCATTATCGTTGCCTTGATGACGGTTTCTTGAGAATAACCGTAAGCCTTAAAACTCATCATAATTTGTAGGGGGAAATTCAAAAATAGCCAGATTTATAAGTGGTAATTGAAAAATAACCACAGTTTCAAAAGTAATCGAAATTTAGCCACTTTTCATGTAAAGATAAATCTGAACGAAAACACTGTTCAAAATCCGGAAAATATTCCAGCATAATATACTGGAGTTCCAGCATAATATACATACACAGGTGCTCCAATCTCCAGTATATTATGCTGGAACTTTCCGCGTATTGGAGTTTCAGCATAATATGCTGGAAATTTATACACACGTGCACCAATCTCTAGTATATTATGCTGGACCGGTCCGTGTTGCAGCAAAATAGTGGATATTTTTGAATTACCAGTCCGAAAACTGACTAGCCCGTGCTATTTTTACTAATTTGTATCATTAAGCAAGGTATCAATAACATCTTGATTCTCATGATTATTGCCAATTTCTACCTTTTTAATATGGTCATCCACCCAATTTTGAAGAACACCATCTATATCTTTATGAATTCTCTTCATTAACTTAATATGCCCTTGAAAATCCAAATATTTAAATAATGGAAATGGAACTGCATCATATAGTATAATTTTGCCCTGCAACATAATATCCTTGAATACCCTTTTTAAACATTAAAAGCTTCTTCATCTTCCTCCACATTATTGTATATTTTCCCACAAACCATCTTCACAATTATGTTTAAAGACAGTACCTCAAACCATTGAGTCATGTCAAGTTTGGTACTTTTCATAATTTCACTTGCATTATTGTTATTTTTTCCAAGTTGCGTTGTAGAAAGTAAGTCTTTTATACTTGATTCCACCTCACAAATTCGAAGATGCTTCATTTTCTCAAGTCTAGTGCTAGAGAGCGCTTGTTGCATTACTAATTTGCGTACATGGCAATAATATGGATCGTAATCAGCGTGAGAAAACCTTGCATACCCAAACGCAGTGTATCAACCCGTTGAAGATATAATTAAGTAATCAGAACGTGCTCTCTTTAACAATTTGAAGAGATGATCAAACAATTTAATATGGTAACGGAACAAGCACAAGTCCTAGGTTCACGTCACACCACACTAAAGAACTAGGGGACTTTTACACTATATAACTGCTCATCCAAAAAACATAGCAGATAGATGTATAATATATATGTATAGTTATGTAAATTATACATATATTATATATAATTAGTGTATATTCTATGTATATTGGTTAGCGGCTGTAAATTTTTTTGGCAGAACGACCAAATATGTAGCTTCTCCTACAAATAAAAAAAAATAAAATTCACGTGCTTGATATAAGGAAAAAAAGAGTCAGGCTCCCACATAGGTGGACGTACTAAGACACAATTAAGAAACAAGGAACATGCTATTTCTGACAATTTATACTTTTAGACGAGATAATCACACAAATTCAACATTACGTGCCAATGAAGTTGGCCTAGCTGCAAAGTCCTTATCATGAATTGTGAAGCAATCTTTAGCTCCTTCCCAATTGCTGATCACAGGAACATCCCCACCTGATTGAGAAAATTGGGCCGTTTTCATGGGCCATTGCTGCCAAAGTCCGAGCAAAAGGGACATTCTTGGCCCTGTCCAGTATGTGGAGATGCCCAATAATAGGCCATGCACCTGGGACTTCTGGGGGTAACTTTTTCTTTTTGTAGCCAATGACTATAATCTTCATCCCCAAAAACATTATAGGCAAGAATAGCAAGGCTAAAAGAATTTGATAATTCATTACGTATGAGAATCCATACTAGTAAATATTAGGGGGGGCTTGAGTTGTGAATACGACCCCCAGAACCGCTTTTGTTAAAACTCAGCAGTTTCTAGAAGACTCACTTCAGATATGATACTTTGGGTTCCTCTAGAGCATCGGATTCAATAGCAAGGGTTATTCAACTAAGATCGGATTCTGTAACAGAAAAGAGCATGAAAGAGACAACAACGGTTATTCTAACAGCAAGGGTTATTCAACTAAGACCGGATTCTGTAACAGAAAAGAGCATGAAAGAGACAACAACGGTTATTCTAACAGCAAGGGTTATTCAACTAAGACCGGATTCTGTAACAGAAAAGAGCATGAAAGAGACAACAACGGTTATTCTAACAGCAAGAGTTATTCAACTAAGACCGGATTATGTAACAGAAAAGAGCATGAAAGAGACAACGGTTATTCTAATTGAATGTCAACCCGCCTATTCTAATTCACTTTACCCAATAAAGGGAAGAAGCTGGTGGAGGAATAACAGCAGCTAAATCATATGTTGCACAGTAGTACGTATTAGGCAAATGGGATTTTTCTTTCCTAGGCTGAGGAGCGTAGTCAGAGGTCTTTGGTGCCTGAATGCTTGATTTAGAGCTTAAACTAGAGGCAATCCAACAACCACATGCTCATAAGACGACTCGATAAAAGAAAGTTGCAAAAAACTGGCAAGGATATGAATCACTAGCAAAAATTAGGAGATTCAAGCATAATGTGCTGGGGTTCCAATATAATATACTTGAAGTTTATATGTACGAGATCCATAATCTAGCATATTATGCTAGAACTTTCTGTGTAATGGAGTTCCAACATAATATGCTGGAAGTTTATACGCAGGAGCTCTATTCCAGCATATTATACTCGAACTTTCCATGTTTCAACAAAATAGTGGCTATTTTTTCATGACTTTGCAAATGTTGACTATCTTTCAATTACCAGTTCGAAAACTGGCTAGCCCGTGCTATTTTCACAAAATTAGAGCGTTAGTAAACCGAGGATTCTCATCAAATGTTAAACATTCAGAATGTTGTTAGAACAATCGAAATCGTAAAAAAATGCATCAAAATTTGGGGCATACATCAGAGGACAAGAGACAAACCACATGTATATTTCTCAAAAATATGATAGGTGACGTAAAGATAGCTATGTTATCCCTCTCTATCAGTTAACCCCAAATGGAGGGAAGACAAAGAAGAACAATAAGACTAACCCTTCTACAAGAGTCATAAGCAAGTGTTATCCTCACCTCATGATTTTAGCAAGAAGTGAATTTAGTGGTAACAACAACAACAAGCTTAATGTAATCCACAAGTGGGGTTTGAGGAGGATAGTGCGTAGGACACCTTACCCCTACCTTAAGAAGGTAGAGAGGTTGTTTTCGATACACCCTCGGCTCAAGAAAAATAAAATCAAGAAAAGATGAAAACAAACATAGGGTGGACAGTTGGAAAAAGGCTGTGATAAAGCATCAAATGAACTGTTTGTATTAAATATAAATAAATTGGGGGGAGATTAGAGGTGTACATTCCCCTCTTGATTTTGGGAGATTAGAGGTGTATATTCCCCTGAAGCCGCAGAGTTCAGATCAAGTGACACAAACTGGTAGAACAAACAGCAAAGAGGTGCAAAGTTTTAAAAAATGAGGCATAACAACACAACAACAACAAAAAAAAAACAGTGAAATCCTACGAGTGGGGCTTGGGAAGGGTAGTGAGTACGGAGACCTTACCCCTACCTTATGAGGGTAGAGAGACTGTTTCCGGTAGACCCTCTCAGAAACCATAACAACAGAGAGAAGTTCAAATGTTTTTTTCTAGTTGACTGAGAAGCAGATAGCGTGTTAAACAGCTTGGCCTAACCTCAAGTAATTAATCCTCTCTTGAATACAGAGTAGAAGAACCACCTGCAGCATGTCACAAAGCAGTTAGGAAGTGAAACGATGGACTGTGCAAGTGCGTGATCTTAAAAGTTCGAACAACGCACGATGCCTGATATACCACACAGTCACAAAGCAAAAAAGATTTTGAGTACCACATTAATTGATTTCACGAAATTTGGCTGAGTATACAGCAGGAACGGGAAAAAAATTCAGTTCATTTCTTGATTTCATCAAATTAACTCTTGAATCTACATGTCTAAAATTGTTGAAATGGAAGTGTATGACATAAGCCCATTCTTAGGTAATCATCCAAGAAAAGGTTTCGAGAAATTCAGAACTGAATTAACATGTTGCAGAAATAGGAAATGGAAGACAACATTCTGTTAAATGAAACAAGAAACATATTTTTTTGACCGCGTCAACTATTCAAAGCTGAATTCTAGGATTTGGTACTTACAAAGACATGTATGTTGTAAATCAGCACTGAGAGTATAATATTACATAAGCAGATCTCCAACTCTTAGGAAGTCCACACCACCTGTCACTGCAAAAAATGTCAAATTAAAAAATATTTTATCTATTATACACACACGCGCACACACACATGAGGATAAGCCAATATCTTCTGGTAATGGCCCAGAAAGTAACAGTACAGTACTGCTCAATTTCCTGACCTTTTTCCTAGTCCAAGTTCCAGTAAAGAATGTTAGATAATATAAGATTTCTACTTATTATTAAATTTCGAGAACCAGGTTCAATCCATTTGCTAATTCGCTTTTGTCAATTTAACGAGCACACTAAAGCAACAACAGCAAATGCAAACCTTATGGACAAGCCGCAAAGATCTTCTGGGATGACTTTGTAGACGCTTTGCACTTCTCAAAATTCTCCCATCATTATAATGATGAACATTATCAAATTTAAAATCATCCCTCTTTCTCTTCTTTCCTCCATGCAATAAATGCGTCTCCGGAAGCTCTCTGCCACGTGTACAAGTCCAAAAACAAAAACAAATCATTGTTGTGTCATCAGATTTATAATTCAAAGCATCTTAATTTAGGAAGAGTGATTACTTTGAAGCTTCTATTCCGTTGGCAGAGCTGTCCCTTGCCTGTGAAAAGAAAGAGATCATGATGTTAACTTGTTTCAGGTTTTCATGGAAAAAACAAAAACATATCAACTATAATAAGAGAATTACGGAGACAAATTTCTAAATGCTTAGTGATCATTTTCTTATTACGTGCAAAGAAAAAAGTGGATAAATAACAGAAAATAGGCAAGCTGAGAAATGGAGGAGCTGTATAATATGTAACTTCAACTTAGTCGAGCCAATAGTAGTCGAAAAGGACAGCCACAGAAACATCAAAGTAGAACTAATAGAAATTTGATCAAAACCAATAAACCCACATTCAATGCCAATTATCTAATTCCTTTCCCTCTTAAGGCACCACCACAGCACCACTGCTAGTAGTGTGATCTGCCATCACCATAACCGCTGCTGTTATATCCGGATTCCGGGGTCACAGCCACCTCTGTAGCCACCAGCG
Source organism: Nicotiana otophora (assembly GCA_000715115.1). NCBI lineage: Eukaryota > Viridiplantae > Streptophyta > Magnoliopsida > Solanales > Solanaceae > Nicotiana > Nicotiana otophora. Next base: position 68,099 of record AWOL01S0036597.1, on the reverse strand, counting down.
TATCACCTTTGCGTCTCTCACATCTGGAGCCTCAACCACCCTTATGGTATCCCTCACTCGGACCACTACCACCACGACTTGTTCCACACAATTGACTTACGGTCAAGGCTCGGGCCATTTGTCCTCCCTATCACGTCCCTCATAGCTTGCTCATCGTTGAAGGTAATGCAGCCAAAACCACTAGATTAACCAGTCTCGCTCTTTGATGATCTTTGATTTGAGTATTTCACTAATCTGAGCAGAAGGCTCCGCATGGTTCGATTGGTGGTAGCCCATGCGAGCCCACAGACAAAGCACCTGTATTCACATTGACAGAAAACAACTTTTTGTTTTTGAGAGAGAGTGTGTGAGAGAGAGAGATGGCAGAAAGGGAGGAGAAATCCAAATAGAGCAAGGAGAGCTGCTTGGGAGGCATAAACTATTCCAAAATTCAATATCATTTTAACGAACTATCAGACCAGTAATAAGCTTATCAAAGTGGATAGAAACCCTACTAATGTGTGTCATGTCGCAATTCACAAGTAAGAAACATGTCCACAAAAACAAATATAAACAGAATAAACTAGCCTCGAATAAAGCTGGTATGCTCAGATTGCCAACATGTTGACAAATATGAGTAATGAGGAAACTACATAAAACATACGAATGTAATTTACATAGTCCTCAACTTAACCATTCAAAGAGCAGAAACTATTTTTCAGACTGGTTGGACATCCCACTACCTAGAAAATCCAAAACAAGGAATGAAAGGCTACATAGCAAAATACACCAGATTATGCTAAGATGATATTACCCCTCCATCAGCAGATGAAGGCTTGTCAATTCTACAGCTATCCTCACAAGAATTGGGTAGTTGACTTCTTAGGCTTTCTGCTGCATCAACCAAATTTTTAAGGTAATCTTTTTCAGAAGAAGAATATGATACATGTCGATGATGACTGCCAATTTCTGATGCCTCTATCTCAGAAAAATCAGTTTCCGAAGAGAGATGAGCTAGCACCGTAAGCTTCTCCGGAGAACAAGTTCTCTGCCTTTTAGAATTGAGACAACTTACATCACATGATTTTTTTGTTGCTGAAAATCCCAAAGCCGCATCATCTGTTTTTACTGTATGATGTACAACATCATCTGAATCTGTTTCCCAGAGAAATGAACTTGTCATTTGTCTATTATTTCTTAGGCATTGAATCTCCTGACGGAAACTTTGAAATTTGTGATTCTGCATATTGTTACATACACACTCCTTTTCCAATCTTCTAAAACGGTCTGATGGGCATGAATTTAAGTCAACTGAAAGGTTGATTCCATCATCCGATGAGACAGAAAACTTAAATGAAGGCACATGCGTTGACTTTACGTCAGAAGTAAATGCATTCTTGGGAAAACTTATTGGTGGACTGTGAACTCTTTGATTGAAACCCTTCTCATCACATAGGCCAGAAGAATCTTGAAGGTTGTACCAATTGCCTTCGGAAGTTTCTACATCTGCGATCTGCATCAAGACAAACTTGTATTTCAAAGATCAACCCAGGGTATATAAGCACGTGATGTAATTACCAACAAACCTTATCAAGCGTTTTCGAGAATATCGCGTCACAATACAATTTCATAATGAACTCATCATATGTATCATATGTTTAATCTCACCCAAATTTTCACACTCATTCACTACAAAAGATCGTCTGTCATCAACCCAAAGCAAACAATTACCTTGAAGTAATTGATCAAAGAATTCACGAGATTGGGTTTTGTCTTATAAGGAGACAAACCGTACTTCTTGCACAAGTCTTGAAGCTTTTTCTTGGGTAGACTGTAAATGGAATTTCGACTGTCCTTTGTCTTCATCTTCATCTCTCTGAATGAAAACCTATCCTCACCCTGCATCGAGACAAACTGATCCTTCAGTGATCAATCCAGGTTATCTAAGAAGGTCGTGTGATAACCAAGAAACTTATATCAGGCATTTTCTAGATGATCATATCAACAATACAATTTCCAAATTAAGTCATCTTCATATATCAGGTGTTCAATGTCACCCAAATATTCACTTTTATTCACTAAAAATAATACTATCTTTAACATTAACTACTACCAGAAAATCGAGCTTTTCCGACTGCCAAAACCGCCGGAAAGTCATTGAAAATCGATGATTTCTTGACGACTTTACGACTGTTTTGCGGTAGTCGGAAAATTGAACATCGGAAAAAGCTTTCTGACTACATCAATCGGAAATTTCCAACTACAATAGTCGGATAGTTTAAAATCTGATACGACCAGATAATGGTGGAATATTCCAATTATAGTATTCGGAAAATTAAATAAATAATTATTTATTTATTTAAACATTTCCGACTACTATAGTCGGACAGTTAAAAAATAAATAATTATTTATAAGTGATCAAAGAATTTATAAGATTAGGATGTCTTATAAGGAGATAAACCATGTTTCCTGCACAAATCTTGTGGCTCTTTCTTGGGTAGTTGTGGAGGAGTTTCCTGCACAACTCCTCCAACATAGGCAAAGCCAGGATATTAAATTTATGGGTTCTGAACTAGCCTTCGAACTCATAGCTCGTTTAGTTATTGGGTTCACAACAAAAAAGTAATACATATTTAATAGATTTTTAATACAAATACAGGGTTTAAACAAAAGCTACTGGGTTCATACCCTAGCTGATATGGTAGCTCCAGTGGCGAAACTAGGATTTTTCCCAAGGGTATTCAAATTTGGAAGAAGTGAAAAAACATTCCCGACAAAGGGTGTTCAATATGTGTTATATACCTTTAAAATATAATATTTTACCTATATACATAGTGCAGTTTTTCGACGAAGGGTGGCCACTTGACCACCCTTGTGACCATGTGGCTTCGCCACTGGGTAGCTCCCCCTCCAAGTCAAATGAGAATAGGTAAAGTACCCACCATATAAAGTCAAACCTCTCTTAATAGCATCAATTATCCCAACATTTTTAGCTATTGTAGTGAATTATTGTTATAGAAAATATATAATATAAGATAACATGAAAAATAAGCTCCAGCAAAACTTGGTTGTTATAGTGAAATAATGTTATAACTGATGGTTGTTATAGAGAGATTTACTTGTAATATAAAAGCTCACAATTGTAAGGAAGTAATACCGTAAGTAACATACCAAATAATCAGTTGAACATATCAAAAGAAGCCAAGTCAAATTTGGTATACTTTTCAATCAAAATAAGACACAATGCTTTAGTACTAATCCCTCTGTTTAAAAAAGATTAACACTATTTCCTTATTAGTTTGTTCCAAAAGATTGACATCTTTCAATATTTCCTTAATAGGAACCATTTATAGCCACACAATGCTACAGTAGGTTTCAGACCACAAGTTTAAAAATATTTGCAGTCGTACAAATGTAGGCCACATATCTCAAAAGTATTACCTTCTTTATTAAAGTTTGTGTCAAGTTCTAAGACAATTTTTTTCGAAACGGAGGAAGTCATTAATAAGTAAATCAGTAGAAAAAGACAAAAATAGTACTATTCGAAATTCAAATCCACGAAAAAGCGCCAAAACTTATTACTACTACTGCAAAAGGTAAAAACGAGTGAAATACAGAGACTTTGGATCTGTTACCTTCTTGTAGTATCAACAAATGGAGAGGCCTTGAGAAATTAAACCGGATTTGTCAGCTGGAAATTTCTAGAAATGGGAATGGAGCAGAGCTGAAGCTGAACTAAATGGGAGCTGGGGAGTTGAAGAGTGGGAAAGTAGAGTTAAGGGTCATCGGGTTTTAAAAACATATAGGTAAGACCCGGGCCCTTCGGATTAGGATGTTTACCCTAATTTCAAAGTTTTGAAAATGATACTTCCACATAATTTCAAACTTAGAAAAAGTAGCAATGTTTTGGGGAAAAAAAACAATTTCTAAATAATATTACTCCCTACCTCTCAATTTATGTAACATTGTTGGACTGATCACGGAGTTTAATACTCATTCTATAATAATTTATGTGATACTTTTTTACTTTTCAAGATTCAAATTTCTTAGCCCCATTTGGTCATAGATTTTGCCAAAATTTTCCAAATTATTTTTAGCAAATACATGTTTGTTTATAGATTTTATTCATATTTTGGCAAATTTTCAAATCCTAAAACCCAAATTCCAAAACCAGCTCAAGAGCTATTTTTGGCCCAAAATATTACCGTTTGATTTTTTTAAAAAAATCGAAAATTGCCTCAAATTTTTGTATTATATAAAAAATAAAAAGATAAACAAAATCTCACTTTCTGTTATTATGACTCACCTAATCCATATCTACTCATTTTTCCATCATTAAACTCATGCAACTTTGCCCTTCTCTACAAACAGAAAAAAATCTTCGCCAAAGTTGTTGTGCCAGTCTGCAATAATGCACCAGTTGTCGCGCCCCGTTTTCTCGCGAAAGCGGGCCTCGACGTGTGACAACTCTTTTAAAGGAGGGGTATTAAAAGAGAGAGTCGTCACCTAACGGATTTAAGGTGTGTTAGGGCACCTATTTGCAGATAACTGTGGTTTAACCAGTTTGCGTCACCAAAGATCGGGTAAGGGCTCAAATTACCTCGAGGAGAAGATGTTAGGCACTACTCGAGGTCCACAACGGTGGGTCCCGGTCGAACTCGAATTATATGAATTAGTCTAAGCAAAAGAGAAATGACAATATTTGGCAAATAAATAAAATGATTGATTTTAAAATAAAAGGGAGGGTCCTAAGTTTTTTAGCCTAAAGGACCACCCAGTGCAACATAAATAATACTTCATAACTCCCTCGAAATGGGGTGTTACTCGTATTATTCAGCGGGCACAGACTATCATCTCCTGCTACCTGATTACTATCTTTAAGTTGTTTACCTAAAGCGCACTAGTTAATTCTAAATCGTATCATATGCGTGCACTACTCGTCCCGTGCCTATGGTCCAGGAGGCATTTGGACCTCTATCTTGGGTGGTTCTAGACTTAACTTAGGTTGCTCAAAATTGAGAAAAATTAGGCGACATACAAAATAATTTAAACTTTCATGTATAAGCAAATAAGGGCTCAAGTTGGCCTCCGCATTTAGACAACAAGTACACGCAAACTAATTGCCACTGACAGTTGCATATTTTAAACAAGTTAAGGTTGCAAAATCCTATAGGCAGAATCTCTATGTGATTCTGAATTTTAATAAGCAGGCAGTTCGTGTGTTAAAGCCATTTCCCTTAATACAATTTCTAAAGCTTACATAGTTGCCTACTGATTATAAGTATAAGAGATTAAAACCTACAGATATCATGTCTAGGTGATTCACACAGTAACTAACAATGGTAATCACGGGAATATGTTCAGAATTATTTAATCGAGTCCTATAGGCATGGTTCCTAATAATGATAATTAGCACAGTGTTGAAAACTCTTAAAAGAAACGAGCAGGACAATAATTAAGACTGATTTTAGACCCTATAGGTAGAATTTCTATAGTCATAATTGAAACTGATTTTAGATCCTATATGCATGATTTATATAGTTACAATTAGAACTGATTTTAGATCCTATAGGCATGATGGCATCTAAATTTGTAGATTAGGCAGTGTGTAAACAGAATCCTATGCGCACATTGAGATATTAATCATTCAATATCCTATATGCATTGTTTCTAATAGGTAAAAACATAGCACATTTGAACCAAATAGAGAACCTATAGGCAGGATTACTAACACATAATAATTGGACATGTTTGAGCATAATAACACATTTAAGCAAAATAGGATACCTATAGGCAGGATTTCTAACACATAATAACGGAATATGTTTGAGCATAATGACACATTTATGAGCAAAAATAGAATACATATAGGCAGGATTTCTACCCATTTCAATGCAAGTGTAAGATAAAACCTATTTTTACCAATTTTACTAATACTTCGATTATTATTACAATAATTATTATAGACCCAAAATGAATGGAATAAATTACAGAAATAAATGACCATAGGGAGCCTACAGCGGGCCCAAAGATACACCCGGCCAGGCCAGGCCTTCATTCTCATGGTTCACAATAGCCCAAAAATGATATATTCATTGACATAAGGCAGCCAGAAATCAATTGATTCACCCACTAGGTATAAAACATATAGAATCAAGACCCTAGTGTGTCAGAGTTCCCAAGGGCTTCAAGAACCCAGGGCAGTGCTCACACTAGGGAGGTTAATGGGAGAGATTCAGAGGATAACTAGGGATTAAGTCATGGTGTGTCAGAGTTCACAAGGATCTCAATTGGACCCTGAGCAGTGCTCACACTAGGGAGGTTAATGGGAGAGATTCAGAGGATAACTAGGGATTAAGTCATGGTGTGTCAGAGTTCACAAGGATCTCAATTGGACCCTGAGCAGTGCTCACACTAGGGAGGTTAATGGGAGAGATTCAGAGGATAACTAGGGATTAAGTCATGGTGTGTCAGAGTTCACAAGGATCTCAATTGGACCCTGAGCAGTGCTCACACTAGGGAGGTCAAAGGGCAAAACCTAAGTAGCCTTGGCTTTCAGCTGGCTAAGGAATACGAACTCAAAGAGACCAAGTAGTAAAGGAATAGAATGAGGTTAAGGGACAACGTTGAAGGACAAAATCAAATTAAGCACGTAAAAAAACAGGTAACAGAACATGCTTAGATTTAAGACAGAGTTAACCAAGTTTCATAAAACGAGTTCAATCACATAATGTACATATTAACAAGACAAGTTGCAAGACAGACTTATAGTAAGAAGAAAAAGAGATTTCAGATTATGCTAAGTGCAGAAGACACAAGAAGGAATCATATCAATTGGCAATAGAACCTAACATGCTGAGAACTAATTAGGGCAATTACTGGATAAGTCAAGACATGATGAAAACATGATCAAAACGGGCTACATTGCAGCAATTCAGAAACAGACTTGTTATTTACTTAATGAATACACTCATACTTAATCAACTAATCTATAGAAAGAGATAAGAGAGCATGTTCCAGTAGCAATTTTAAACAGTAGATGGGTGGCTATCAATAACACATAGGCTAGGCAGAATTAAAATAAATTAATCAACTCAGGTCTAAACATGTCTCAAACTACAAACGTAATGGCATTCAGATTAGCAAAGCCTAAAATTGAAGTAACACATGGAATAAAAATGTTCAGAAGTGAAAACTCATATTAATGACAAAGGTTTGGTAACTCACCAGTTAAATGAAACAAGAAAGAAAGGAAGGCCGCAGTGTTATGAATATCAACGAAAGAGCAAGAACCCAGAATTTCTGGCCTTCGCTTCAGCCAGACAGGAATCAAAGTGCAGATTAAGATTGTTAAAGAGCAAAGAGCACACAACTTTAATTTTTAGTAATTTTCTTAATGATTCAACAACTGTTTCAAAGGGGAGTGGGGAGGGGGTTTATATAGTGGAGAAATCAAACACATAAATATGGAAAAACATCAGCCAATCACTTAGAAAGGAAAGCAATCGAAATCAGTAAGGAAAAGAGAAAATTTCAAAACCCTAATTTTAGGTAAAGTACACAAATCGGCAGAAATCTAAAATAAATAAAAGGTAAAAATCACATGCGGCATAGAATAAGATGAACGTAGACAGAAATACCTTTTAAAATCAAAGAATCGAACCAGATTTGGTTCGATTTAAAAGAATATGAAACCCTAATTTTAGGGTGAGTAGGAATCACAGAAATACACAGAGATTCATACCATAAAAGAATAAGAATGAACATAGACGGAAATAGCGCTTAAATCAAAGAATCGAACCAGATTTGGTTCGATTTAAAAGAATATGAAACCCTAATTTTAGGGTGAGTAGGAATCACAGAAATACACAGAGATTCATACCATAAAAGAATAAGAATGAACATAGACGGAAATAGCGCTTAAATCAAAGAATCGAACCAGATTTGGTTTGATCTAAAAGAGATCTGAAACCCTAATTCTAGGGTAAGTAAGAATCGAGGTTCATAGAGATTCATACCATAAAAGAACACAAGCACGAACATAGACGGAAAATGTCAAGGAACTAAGCCAACTTTGGTTCGAAGTTAATGATATCCGCTTGCCATGTTTAGGCAAACGGTATATAGAAGGTTCCAGTACCAGGGGGAAGTAGAATATGGCAAGAAACAATTATGTAATCCCATGTCCGGTAGGATTATGAGAGAAAATTAGGGGAGACGGCTAGGGTTTGGGCAGAGAGATGAGAGAATCCAAAGGCGGCGGTTGGTGGAGAATAGTTTAGGGTTTAGGGGAGTTTGGTTAATTAAAAGAGTAGGAGTAATATGGGCCGTTGATCTCAGAGATCAACAGCCACGATTAGTTGGGGTTTCTAGGTCGGGTTAGTTTAATTGGTTGGGCTGGGGGTTATTTGGTTTGGGCTCAGGGTATTGGGTTAGTGTAAGGGTGTTGGGTTAAACCCAGAAATAGGGGATTTTAGGGCTAAGTTTTAAATACCAACTATCTAACAAATAAATAATTTATAAAATAATTAATAAATAATAAAAATATTAGTTGTGCATGAAAATGATTAAAAATAATTACTTAACATTATAAAAATATAAAAAAGTCATTTTCTGTATGAATAATGTAATTATATATGCATATGGGCTATTATTGTAAAATGTGTAATTTAGCCCTAAAAATGCAAATGTAATTATGATAAATGTACTGAAAATATTTAAAACCTCATATTGGTATAAAGGATAAGTTTAAATGATTAAATCATCATAAAAATATTTGTAGAAAAATTATTGGATATTTATATAATACAAATGCAGAAATAAATTGATTTAAAGTCTTTAAAAATTATAAAAAATTATGAAAAATACTTGTGTATGCTTGTAAATCAAATGATGATGCATACACGCTATTTTAAAGGTATATATATATATATATATGGAAAATATGAGGGAAAAATTGGGTATCAACACCAGCAAAGACAAAATTTAAAGGTAATCTGCTAAAATCTTTTAACGTTTGTATAAATGTTTTTCAGATTTGTTTCACTTGTTGTGTATGAATTTTTTTTCAGATTTATTTCGTTTGTTTTTTATAAATACATGTTTGTTTATAGATTTTATCCATATTTTGATAAAATTTTAAATCCCAAAATTCAAATTCCAAAACCAGCTCAAGAATTATTTTTGGCCCAAAATATTACCGTTTGGTTTTTAAAAAAAATTCGAAAATTGCCCTAAACTTTTATATTTTTTAAAAAATAAAAAATAAAAAAGCTCATTTTCTGTTATTATGACTCACATAATCCATATCTACCCATTTTTTCATCATTAAACTCATACAGCTTTGCCCTTCTCTACAAACAAAACATTCGGCAAAGTTGTTGTGCCAATCTGCAGCACTACACCAGCAAAGACAAAATTTGAAGGTAATTTGCTAAAATCTTCTAACGTTTGTATAAATTTTCTTCAGATTTGTTTCGCTTTTTTGTATGAATTTTCTTCATATTTGTTTCGTTTGTTTTGTATGAATCTTCTTCAGAGTTATTGGTATTCTTGATAATTTTTAAAACATATGGGTATAAGTAACATTTCATGTTTTTCGAAAAAAAAAAGTGAAATATGTTTTGAAAAATTATGTCCAAACAGATTTTCATCTTCAAACCAAACTTCACCCAAATCAGATTTTTTAAAATAAATTTGGGAATCTATGGCCAAACGCTAGCTTAATTTTGATTGTTCAGTTGGACATAGAATCTTTAAGTTTTTTGAAATAAAATTTATATATTTGAAAACTATGTAAAAAGCATTAAAAGTCACAACAATTAATAATATAAAATATTTTGAAAGCATATAAAAAATTTGCAGTTAACGAATAATTCGTTTGACTTTTAAAATTCGAATATTGTCACATAAATTAGAGTAGAGGAAGTAAAAAAGAAAGTTTTTTTTTTTAAAACTTGTGGTCTAAACCAAGTCATAAATATTTTATAAATCATCTCAATAAGGATAAAAAAATTAAAAATAATTTATTTTAATATAAAAATATGTCATTCTTTTTAGACATATTAAAAAGGATTGAAAATTATCACATAAAGAGGGACAAATGGTGTACTAATTTTCACATATTTTCTAAGTATTTCCCTTCCAACTACAAACATTTTAACTCTATATGAATATACCTCGTCTTGGCCAAAAGATGTGTTATAAAAAAAATCGTAGATTATTGTATCATAAATAATGTAAGGTATTGGTTTGCTCAATTTCTATGCTTGTAAGAAGAAAGAGGATATCTTAAGATTATTCCGTAAATTTTGCAAAAGTAGCTTCAGTCAACGAGTTTTGACTTAATATAGTTGTGTGCATTTTGATAAAAAGGGAATCAAAATTTTATATGACGGGACTAATATCATTCATCTAAATTTTGAGTTATTTTATTTATTTATTTATTTTTTTTT
>AWOL01S0036597.1:42845-55965 GCA_000715115.1 Nicotiana otophora | reverse complement strand
AATGTATTAGTTTGTCACCTTATAAATGGAAGCTTCTTGCAATAATCTTTGCTATCACCCTATCTAATGTAATTTCAGTACCTATCCTGTATATTATTTCACTTTCAAAATTGGCCAAAGGATACTTAAGTTATGCTCTTTTTTCAAAATTTGTTGTTGTTCCACTTAAGTTATGCCTTAGGCTATTGCCCAAGGATGCCTAGTTTTCTGTTCATAATTAAACAGATAGCTTTTGATTTTAATATTGAGTATAACAAAGTGGTCAAATTGTTCCTTACATTGTTATTATTTGCAGATAAGCTCTAATCCTACAATTAGAGAAGTCTTCTTCGTTTTCATCTTATTACATTACCCTTTAGGCATGTGCATGGATCGGATCGGATTTAACACATTTTGGTTTTGAATTCGGATTTCGGATTCTACAAAATGCAATCCGATCTGAATTACTATCGGATCGGATCGGATTTTAAAGTTTGGATTGGATCGGATTTTCGGATCGGATTATTATGCTTCAAAGTTACAAACTCATATGTATATTTTCTTTGTAAAAGAGGCAATACAGTAAGAAAAATTCATGTCTCTCCAATTATGATAGTACTGTGGTAACAATATAGCTAAATCCAGCAAGCAATCATAAAGGTAATAACTTGGAGGAAGATGTAAAGGAAGTACTGACTATCCGAAATTTAATATTTATACATGCCCTAATAATTTCAGATTTCGGATCGGGTTATAATTATACCAATCTGAATCCAATCCGAATATTCGAAATTTTAATAAACACAATCCGAAATCCGATCCAAATATCCGAAATTCGAAATTGAACGGATCGGTTCGGATATCCAAATGAACAGCCCTATTACCCGTCCAGAAATTGAAACCTACGCCAAAATTACAGAGCAATTTTCATTACTATTTAATAGGCATGTTGTTGTAAGCTATCTTTGAAGTGAAGCGTACAATTTACACAAAAAGAAAAGGAGCAAACATCTAATAATTTAGTGCTATTATAATGAAATTGCAATTAAAATGGCTATTATCTGCATATTAATCCACCTCCTCAAAGTTGAGATTACATTATGTGTTATTGTTTGAAGCCATGTTGTTTAATTACACTGCACAAAACATACAGTCCAAAAGATGGAAAATAGAGACTTCCATTTAACAATCAGCAATCAAATTACTAGAAAATACATGAAAATTTAAGACATGAAATTGCTGCAAGCTGACCCGAATAGCATGATTATTAAAAATAACAAAATTAAGACATGAAATTAGTGGAGCTACACAAACTGACTCGAATATCATAGTTATCAATAATAAAAAGATGAAATTTTAACATCCAACTAACAATAATTAATCAAATTCCCAGAAAATTAATGAAGAAATGTAAAGCAAATCTGGATATTCTTCATATTAGGAAATTGTTCAAAGACAAAACAGACTCACATTAACTACTACAATTAGATAATAATAACAGTATCCCCCGTTAATCTCTTCAATAACAGAGACAAAACCTCAATTTTAAAGCAAAAATTAAGAGATCAGAACCTAAGCTTAGTAAAGAACCAACGGTTTTTCCCAGTCTTAAACCTTTCCTCAAGTCGAGCTTTAGCTTCCTTAGCAGCAGTAACCTTCTTATCACGAGACTGAAGAACATCAACATTAACAACATCCTTCAGATCTACATCGAGTGTATAACGAGTCGGCATAATGTGATTGTAATTAACGAGCTTAATAAAAGCTTTAACTCGTGATTTCTTCGCTTGTTTTTTGGCTGAATCTTTGCGAATTACTTTTTTCGGGTATTTGCTTATACCTGCAACTAAACAATGGCCGTACGGTCTGTCTCTTGTTCCTTCATCGAATGCGCGAATGATTACAGCTTTTCGGCCGGCGTATTTGCCCTGGAGAATGATTACGGCTTTGTTTGGCTTTAGGAACTTCACCATCTTCTCTCGCCGCCGCCGATGAATGCAAATGAAGAGGAGCTGAATTCGCTGGTTGTTGTGCTGCTGTAGAAATGATGTTTATATGGAGAGTTTAAAGCCCTAGAAGTTGACTTTGGGCCCAGAACGTTGGGCTTGACCTTCGTCTTATTAATCAAACTATTTAGCCAATTATTTAACGTCTAGCCATATTTGACAAACTACAAACGCGATGAGTCTGAAGTTTGATTTTGAGGCGACTAAATATTTTGTAAATTATGATTAATCTTTAAATAGTGATACTAAACACGGCTATTTGTGCACTTGGCCAAGTTTAGATATGCTAGTGGGGTTAAAATAGCACGGGCTAGCCAGTTTTCGGACTGGTCATTCAAAAATAGCTGCCGTTTGTCAAATCATTGAAAAACAATCACAATTTTGCTGCAACGGAGATCGGTCCAGCATAATATACTAGAGTTCGGTTCACCTGTGTATGAACTTCCATCATATTATGTTGGACCGGTATACTTTGCTGGCTTCAGTATAATATACTGTAGTTCCAATATACTTTGCTGGAACTCCAGTAACTCCAGTATAATATACTGGAGTTCCAGCAAAGTATACTGGAACTCCAATATATTATACTGGAATTTCAGTATATTATATTGGAGTATTTTTTGGATTTTGAACAGTGTTTTCATTCAGATTTATCTTTACATAAAAATGGCTAAATTTAGATGAATTTTGAAACTATGGCTATTTTTGAATGACCACTTGTAAATCTGGCTATTTTTTAATTTCTCCCGCTAATGGGTCTCACCCCAAAGACAAAGACAGAATAATTGACTAGAGTTCTTTGTCAAAAATTAACCTAAATAGCTTCCAACCCAATATGTCAAATTAAAAATAGCGAAGATCAATAAATCAAAGATCGACGATTAGATCCAAAACTGTATTTTTATTTTTTAAAATAAAACAATGTTTATTAAAACTGTATTGTGAAATCCCGGTAGAGTTTTGGAAGAGTGCGGGCAGGCTTGGAGTGGCTCACTCGTTTATTTAATGTCATTTTTAGAACGAAGAAGATGCCCGAAAAGTGGAGGTAGAGCACGATGGTTCCTGTATACAAGAACAAGGGGATATCCAAAATTACAATAAATATCAGGGTATCAAACTACTTAGTCATACTATGAAAGTTTGGGAGAGAGTGGCTAAGGGTGAGAATGAGTGTTTCTATTTCCGAGAACTAGTTCGGGTTTATGCCAGAGCGTTCGATTACAGAAGCCATCCACCTTGTTAGGAGATTGATGTAGCAGTATAGGGAGAGGAAGAAGGACTTGCATATGGTGTTCATCGACTTAGAAAAGGCGTATGATAAAGTTCCAAGGGAGGCTTTATGGAGATGTTTGGAGGCTAGAGGTGTACATGTTGCCTATGTTAGGGTGATTAAGGACATATATGATAGAGCAAGCACCCGAGTGAGGATGATGTGTGGGGACTCAAACCATTTTCCAGTTATGATGGGGTTGCATCAGGGGTCGGTACTCAGCCCTATTTTGTTTGCTCTGGCAATGGACGTACTAACGCGCCACATCCAAGGGGAGGTGCCGTGGTGCATATTATATGCAGATGATATTGTATTGATTGGCGAGATGCGAGACGGTGTAAATGTGCAATTAGAGGTATGGAAGAAGACCCTGAAGTCTAAAGGTTTCAAGTTGAGCAGGATCAAGACAGAATACTTGGAGTCTAAGTTCAGTGGTGAGACCCAAGGAGAGGAAGGTGAGGTGAGGCTGGACTCGCATGTCATCCCTAGGAGAGGAAATTTTATATACCTTGGGTCTATTATTTAGGGTGATGGGGAGATTGATAAAGATGCCACACATCGTCTTGGGGCGGGATGGATGAAATAGAGACTCGCTTCCGGTATTTTGTGTGACAAGAAGATACCACCGAAACTTAAAGGTAAGTTCTACAGAGTGGTGGTCAGGCCGACGATATTGTATGTGGATGAGTGTTGGCCAGTCAAGATCGCTCATGTCCAGAATATGAAGGTAGTAGAGATGGGGATGTTGAGATTGCTGTGCGAGCACACCAGGATAGATAGGATTAGAAATGAGGTTATTCGCGACAAAATGAGTGTGGGCCCTATTGAGGACAAGATATGGGAAGCGCGACTTAGGTGGTTTGGTCATGTGAGGAGGAGGAGCACATACGCCCCGGTGAGAAGGTGTGAGAGGTTGACATTGGAGGGCCTACGAAGAGGTAGAGATAGGCCAAAGAAGAGGTGGGGAGAGGTGATTAGGCAAGACATGGCGCAACTTCAGCTGACCGAGGATATGACCCTTGATAGGAAGGTATGGAGGTCGAGGATTAGGGTAGTAGAGTAGATAGTCTAGAGTGTTCATAACGGTAGTATTGGCACGCAGTCTCACTTTCTATTGGTAGTAGGTTTTTATGACTAACAATTGTTTTCTTTCATTATTGATCACCTTACTATCTTGTTGTCTTTATTCTACTTTTATATGGCTTTTGGTGTTGTCCTTCTTGTCTATATTTTTATTAATGTGGTGCTTATACTTTCCTGAGCCGATAGTCTATTGGAAACAACCTCTCTATCTTCACAAGGTAGGGGTAAGCTCTGCGTACACACTACTCTCCCTAGACCCCACAATATAGGATAATATTGAGTATGTTGTTGTTGTTGTAAAACAATGATTATTAAAATAAAAAGCTTTACTGCAAATTGTTTAAGTTTCTTTTATTATAAGTGCGTAATAGTTTTTAAAAATAAAGACACAGACTCTCTTTTACCCGCGAGCACTTTCAAAGAACGCTAGAAAACAATTATTACATTACCATATTTTGGAACCAATAAAGGTTGCGCTAAAGTGATAAATATTCATTCATCCTTAACTAGAGGTCTAGGGTTCGAATTTTGGATATGAAGTCCCTTTATTAGGGAACGCTTTACCCCCAATGTGGAACTTCTTGGTGCGAATCCGGATTTAGTCGGATTCCGATACGGCTACCGAACAACCGGGTGGGAAATAAAAAAAAATTACCATATTTTGGCAAACTCGAGTCAAAGCCTATAAGCAACTGAAATTAAATTAAATTAAATTATATCTGGATAGCATGTGAGGTGAACACTTTGATTAAGCTAACACTATTGCTTAAATAATATAAAATAAAAGCAAAAGGACACATTATATCGTAACTTTGAATTGTCTTTTGAGTAATGAATAATCAAATGGCTACCTTTGCTTGTTCAAGAGATCATAAGTGCGGATGCATGCATGCATGTGACATAGATAAGCTTGCACTTGAAAAGAAGAATAACCGACAAAGGTTGTGATAGAATGGTAAGTAGTCGTTTATCTTAAATCAGAGGTCTCGAATTCAAGCCATGTATATGAAGTCATATTTATTAGGAAGTGCTACCCCTAATGTGGTACTTTTCGATGCGAATCCGAAGGGTATCAGACACCAAATGGGAAAACAAAAAAAAAGAGAAATAAAGTACAAAAGAATAAAAATATAAATAGTATGCCTTTTAGTTCCATTAAAGTCGACTTTGACTACTGATTGCTTCAAGAGAAACATTTTGCTAGGTATTCACATGTATGCTAACGATCCAAGGAATTAGGATTATTTTTTATTACGCAAATTGGTAAATTAAAAAGGTTTTAATAATTAGAGGTGAATTTTTAGATTTGAATTATAAATTATTTTTAGAATGAAAAAAATCTTGGCATAGAGCATTTTCACTTTTAATATAATTTTGCGACATGAATTCGGTTAGTTTTCTAAATATAAAATAATTATTCAAAATAAAAAACTTTTCAAATTGGCCTCTAATATTGTGAGACTTGACAAAGTATTGGATGAGAGTAATATTATATATACATATTTTTTTGTGCAACCTAAGTCGGGATACGATGGTCAAACTAACTAATTTTTTGTGTGGATTTGAATATTTAATCTTCAAAAAATTTGAAATAAAATACATATTTATAAATTATATAATAGTACTATAAAACAATGGTAAAAAAAAATTTAAAATTCTTTGACTCTTTAAATAGTAACTAGTTCGCATAAGTAGAATAGAGGGACTAATTGTTACTCTCCTATCGGTGTATGATCCAATCTCCTAAGACTTTCTCTTTTCCCTTCTCCCAACTTGGCTCCCAAACCCCAAGAATATATATATATGTTTGTGTACCCAATTGAAAGGCCCCTAATAAACTTTATAGAGTATGACATATAATATTAACCAACTTGATCATGAAATTCCTAAATTGTACAGCTAAAATCTAGTTATCTCTTTATGGTGTATACTTTCTCAGATTTACTATAGTAGAGCTACAACAACAACAACAACAATCCAGTATAATCCCACTAGTAGGGTCTGGGGAGGGTAGTGTGTACGCAGACCTTACCCCTACCCTAGGGTAGAGAGGCTGTTTCCAAATGACCCTCGGCATCCTTCCCTCCAAGAACTCCCCACCTTGCTCTTGGGGTGACTCGAACTCACAATCTCTTGGTTGGAAGTGGAGGGTGCTTACCACCAGAGCAACCCACCTTGTCTTACTATAGTAGAGCTAGCATGTAATATATGGTTTCACGCTTTGATCAAATTCTATTTATATATAAATATTTAACTCTGAATTCAAGTTGTTTTAGAAACTCATAAACTTCATATTCTAAATACGCTTCTAACGTAACTTCTAAGAGACATAATTTCTAGATACCTACTACTACAAATTAAATGAGTAATCAAACCATGTTTCTAACTTTAGTTTTTTATCATCTTAGCAGTAGTAATTTAAAAGTTGTGAACAGAAAAAAGTCACAAAAGGTAGAGCCCGAACACATATTCTAAAATTGCAAAATTAATTTGCTCAACATACACAAAAAATTGTTAACAAAAACAAGTTATCAGTATACAATTTGTCGTAGAATACTTAACATTATTACATCAAACTTTGGATGATGAATCAATAAGGAAATAGAAATATGTTTAATGTTTTTGAGGGTCAACCACCAAATCAAATGTGGTTGTTTATTTATATAATAATAACAATAATATGAACTTAAATTGTTAAGTATATAAATCTGCCAAACCTTAGGCGTAATCACACATGCCATAAAAGCAATATCCACCAGTCATGCACCTATTGTTGCAGTATCCACAATGCCTCTTATCGAAAGACAAATTCACGCATTCACCTCTACAACAAGTCTCTGTAAAACGACATTTCTTTTTGCAGGCGCCACAGTTATGATCATCGTACTTTAAATCGACACATTTATTGTTACAACAAGTTGCGTTTCCTCCCTCTACTTCAAAAGCTTGACAAATTTCATGTTCCTTGTGGCAATGATCAGCTGCTTTTGGATTCCTTGGTTTTTGTTCAACAAGAAAACGACTCACTTTCCTCTTGATCAATGGAGAGGGAATTGAGAGTTTTTCCTTCGTATTTTCGATTTTTTCGACACGTTNACAACAACAACAACAACAACCCAGTATAATCCCACTAGTGGGGTCTGGGGAGGGTAGTGTGTACGCAGACCTTACCCCTACCCTGGGGTAGAGAGGCTGTTTCCAAATGACCCTCGGCATCCTTCCCTCCAAGAACTCCCCACCTTGCTCTTGGGGTGACTCGAACTCACAATCTCTTGGTTGGAAGTGGAGGGTGCTTACCACCAGAGCAACCCACCTTGTCTTACTATAGTAGAGCTAGCATGTAATATATGGTTTCACGCTTTGATCAAATTCTATTTATATATAAATATTTAACTCTGAATTCAAGTTGTTTTAGAAACTCATAAACTTCATATTCTAAATACGCTTCTAACGTAACTTCTAAGAGACATAATTTCTAGATACCTACTACTACAAATTAAATGAGTAATCAAACCATGTTTCTAACTTTAGTTTTTTATCATCTTAGCAGTAGTAATTTAAAAGTTGTGAACAGAAAAAAGTCACAAAAGGTAGAGCCCGAACACATATTCTAAAATTGCAAAATTAATTTGCTCAACATACACAAAAAATTGTTAACAAAAACAAGTTATCAGTATACAATTTGTCGTAGAATACTTAACATTATTACATCAAACTTTGGATGATGAATCAATAAGGAAATAGAAATATGTTTAATGTTTTTGAGGGTCAACCACCAAATCAAATGTGGTTGTTTATTTATATAATAATAACAATAATATGAACTTAAATTGTTAAGTATATAAATCTGCCAAACCTTAGGCGTAATCACACATGCCATAAAAGCAATATCCACCAGTCATGCACCTATTGTTGCAGTATCCACAATGCCTCTTATCGAAAGACAAATTCACGCATTCACCTCTACAACAAGTCTCTGTAAAACGACATTTCTTTTTGCAGGCGCCACAGTTATGATCATCGTACTTTAAATCGACACATTTATTGTTACAACAAGTTGCGTTTCCTCCCTCTACTTCAAAAGCTTGACAAATTTCATGTTCCTTGTGGCAATGATCAGCTGCTTTTGGATTCCTTGGTTTTTGTTCAACAAGAAAACGACTCACTTTCCTCTTGATCAATGGAGAGGGAATTGAGAGTTTTTCCTTCGTATTTTCGATTTTTTCGACACGTTGAGTGGTGAGTATAGCAATAGTGAATGCCATGGCAATGGCAAGAGGAATCAAGAATTTCATCACCTTCATCTTTGGTGAAGGTGAAATGTAAGTTAAGGTGCTCGATTTCGTTAATATTGTTGAGGGAATTGAAAAGAAGAAGAAGAAGAAGAAAATGTTTAGCAGCTTGGTGATGAGTTGGGTAGACTTTGAAGGGTTTTATACTTGAGTTTATAATCCCTAAGTTATAGGTAAATTGTTATTTTATTCCTTATGATGTTGGGCTAACATATTTGACCTTCAAGTAATTAAAATGTATTTTTTTTAATCTTGTATGTGCCTATGTGGGATGCTATATTTAGATACTTCTAGAACTATATTACCTTCAAATTTAGAGCGATAGAGAAAATTTAACATAATACACGGGTAATTAAATAGTTTAACGTGTAATAATTCGTTAAATTTATGAAAATTCATAAGTAAATGGATCAAAAGTGTATATTTTAAATAATTGAAGGTTAAATGTGCTTAATAACGAGGTACAAGATTTCGCAAACCAAAATTTGTCAATATTTCAAGAACTAGAAGTGCAAATTTCATTAAGTTATTTACAGTTAGATCTCTGTATAACAACATCCCAATATAACAATCATCCACTATAAAAGTCAAAGTTTTTTTCGGAATCGATATTTATGTTATGCTATAATATGTCCTCTATAACAACACTTCACTATAGCAATCAAAAACTATCAGAACAAACGAGGCTTTCATAGAGAGATTTGACTGTAGATATATATATATATATATATATATATATATATATATATATATATTGAGAGACATAATTTTCACATATGATTTAATTTAACTAATTATAGCGAGTTATGAAGTATTATTTTTCATGTTATCGTATCATACTTGATATGAAAACTTACCTATGATCTTAGGTTAACTACTCGACTTTATTAACTTCGTAATATAAATGTTATTACTCTTTTTACTTTGTCATGAAATAAGTTTGGGAGTTGACTTTTGAACAAGGTGGCGGAATGTGAAGAAGCAGCAATCAAACTTTGGAAAGAGTTGAAATAATTAAAGATTAATCAATGAATAGTACCTTTACTTGCTAGAAAAATTGCCGACTTAAATGCATGATTTTGTATGTTGTAAAATGAAGTTAAAAGTAATGTATAGTTTATATGGACAATACACAATAAGCATTGTTGTCTTTAATATTAAGACTTTGGTTTACTTACTTCTTCAGGTTGCTTTGATATGTTTTAAAGTGGTTTGTAGGAAAATTTAACACGTCTACATAATTAAAGAGTGTATATAATATAACTTTTTTTTCCACGGCAATAACAACATACGTAGTATATTCTTACAGGCAAAGGCGGACCCATAATTGGAATTGAAGGTGGCGGGGCACATGAGTACACTGTTCAACTAGTGGTCCCTCCGGACATATATATATATTTATATATTCAGAATTTTTGCCGAAGTTAACGTGATCCGGTAAAACCCCTTTTCTCCAAGTATAAGTCCGCCTCTGCCTACAGAAGGTAACCTTGGAGCAACGGTAAAATTATCTCAGTGTGATCAATAGGTGAGGGGTTCGAGCCGTGGAAGCAGATATTAATGCTTGCATTAGGGTAGGCTGTTTACATCATACCCCTTAGAGTGCGACCCTTTCTCGAACCAGAATACCTTGTACACCGAACTACCATTTAATAACTTTTATTTTCTATTGGTGCAAATTTGAATGTTACGGAAGTAAAAGATGTTGGGTTTAAACTTCTTAGAGCTTAAAATAGAGTGAATGGGAAATGAAGGTAAAATATTTTTTTTTGAATTTCCTTCTTTTACAAAGGGACATTGTCTCATATTGGAGGAGTAAAAGAGTTTTTATGGATATATATACAATTGCACTTCTTCTAGCTCTTAAAGAGTTGAGAAGAAGGCAAGCCTCGCGCCGTCGTCGTCACTTGCTCGGCTTCGGCTGCGGTTGATCTGATTGATTGATTAATTTTTTGGACCAAATTTATTTGTTAATATTAACGCGATATTAATTAATCCAAATTAGACCGTTTCTGTAACGGTAATTCAATTTTTCTCCGTTTTAATTGTGATGACCCAAAAATTTCATCTTTAATTTAAACATTCATTTCTATGTTCTATGAAGATGTTGAGAGCTTACCTACTATGAGTTATGTATCACCTGAATAGTTGATGTTAATGGCGTTCCTTTCTAGTAATATCTTGCTTATGATGCCACTGTCAGTATTGTTTTCATGTTGTGTTACGTTGATTGGACTATGTATGTGTTGTTAGGATTGGTTTTTGGGATTCTCTGGTAGTGGATAGTCCCCGTTACAAAGGAAACTCTGGCGAAATTTTTGAAAATTTTGGGAGTTAGTAACAATTCGGGAAATTGAAATGGGTGAAAGAAGAGAAAAATTATGTTATATATTTGGGGGCGGACTCTACTTCTCATTTGAGGACTATTAATATTATGGATACCAATTGGATATGATAATAAGTGTACGAGACATATTATAAGCGATGTGAGATCTAAGGAGAGGTCTAAGTCTAAGTCAAGTTGGAAAATTTCATAATAGACTAAAGTTTCAAATGGGTACGCACAAGATTAAACTTTAAACGATCATATATACCTATATGTAAGGAATTATATGACGATCTACCTATCAAATGAAAGGTCTTCAAGTTTAGTTTCTAACACTTTAAACCGTTCATCATTTGGACACTCCTACAAGAAGTTATGACCAAATTACCAAAGACTGGAAAAATATAAGTTTGCGACCAATTCTGCGATCGCAGAATAGTTATGCGATCACGAAACTGCTTCTGCGATCGTAAACTGGTCGCAGAATGGACCAGAACAGCCCAGTTCTAGGCACCGATTTTTATGACCATTGTGCCACCCGCATACCCATTCTGCGGTCCATAATGTGACTGCATACCCGATTTCGGAGGGTTAATTTTCCTATTTTCATAACCCGACCCCATTTTGATAAATAAGCTTTGAGGCTTATTTTGGGGCAATTATATGATGATTTTAGAGAGAAGTTAGAGTGTTTTAGATAGAGGAAGAATCTCAAGTGCTTTGTTCATCAAAAATCTCGTTCAAGCTTTGAAATCCAACAAGGAATTATCACAAGATCTTCACCCAAGAGGTAAGGTTCTAACCCCTATTCTTCAATTCCGAGTTCAGATAAAGATGGGTGATTGTGAGTGTGATTCTTGCATGTGAGAGTATTAGTTATACATGCTTGTACCAATAAGGTTATGGGAAGATTGATGAGTTCAAATGAGTAAATATTGGATTGAAAATGGTAAAAATCTTCAAACAAAACTTTAATTGAGGATTTGAAAGCCAATCCGATGTCAGAATTCAATAATTTTTATATGGTTGAACTCGTATCGGAACGGGTGTTCGGATTTCGTAAATTTTTCTGAGATTCGATATGTGGTCCCCATTATCGATATTTTAGATGAATTTTGGATTTTAATCCGAAAAATTAGTAAATTCATATGGAATTAATTCCTGCGATTTGTATTGAGTATATTGAATTGTTTATGACTAGATTTGAGGATTTCGGACACGAATTCGCTAGGCAAAAGTTTATTGGATTCTTGAACTTGGTTGCAAAGCGAGGTAAGTGTCGTGGTTACCCTTGACTTGAGAGAATAGAACCCATAAATTATTTGTTATGTGAAATGCATGTGAACGATGTATAGGCAAGGTGATGAGTGTCTATACGTTGTCAAATTAATTATTTGTATAATTACTTGAAAAATCATAATTCATTTTAAATCATGAATTAATTATTATATTAATTATTTGTCTCATATTCCTTGCTCAATATCATGCCTTGAATCAATGCTATAATTGCTACATACTTATTTGATTTATGTGACTTAATTGCTACTTGACATTTAGCATACTAATTATTAAAATGCCTATTTCATCCTTAATTTCCACAATTAATTGCTACTTGTCATTACTTGTTTCCTAAATAAATCATAATAATTGCATGCTTTGTTGCCTAATAATTTCTTATTAAATGTGATATTTATTGGAGTATTTTTTACATTTAAGAGTTGTTTAATTATATTGTTGGAGCGGGTTGCACGCCGCAATGGATTTATCTTTAAGTTTATATTGTTGGAGTGAGTTGCACGCTGCAACGGAATTTAATTGAAATATTATATTGTTGGATCGGGTTGCACGCCGCAACGGAAAAGAAAGTAAATATATTGGGGGATCGGGTTGCACGCCGCAACAGACTTATTTAAAATCTATATTGGGGGATCGGGTTGCATACCGCAACAAATTTATTTAAAGTTTATATTGGGGGAACGGGTTGCACGCCGCAATGGAAACAAGTTGAGGAATTGTGACTGCTGAATTGACTTCAATTATTGATATTATTTACGGGTCTTACTACTACTATTATTGTTATTATTATTATTATTATTATTATTATTATTATTATTATTATTATTATTATTATTATTATTATTATTATTATTATTATTATTATTAT
>AWOL01S0036597.1:3631-35418 GCA_000715115.1 Nicotiana otophora | reverse complement strand
GGGGGGGGGGGGGGGGGACCCCTTAGGATTTGGTACTGATTTTACTATGTGAGTGTCGTATATGTGAGGTGACGAGTGCGTACACGGGCTATTTTTTGAAAAAACTAATTTTTACTGAGAAATTCCCTGTTTACACCTTTAATTGAATATACTAGCATGCGTAGTTACCCCGTTAGATTAGAATAACATGTCTACGTGCCTTATTTGCTTAATTGGACTCTTTGCAGCATGCCTATTGAATTCCTGCTTCTTTCCCGGCTTGTACTTAGTCTAGACTATAGATTCTCTTATTGTACTTGTCGTTTGTAATTGATTGTGCTATGTATTTACTTTGGGACTACGGGACGGTATCCCGGGAGACCCTCTATATATTTACTTTTGGGACTTCGAGACGGTATCTCGGAAGATCCCCATGCACATTTCTTTGAGACTACGAGGAGATACCTCGAGAGTTCTCCCTGCATATTTACTTTTGGGGCTACGAGACGGTATCTAGGGAGATCCCCTGTCGCTTAATTCCATGCACTGTTATGTTATTTCACTATACTTTCCTTACTGGGTACCGATTGTAGTGTACACATGATGCTCTTTTGCACATGTTTTGTGTGCAGATTCAGGTGCTCATTATCAGCCGCACTATCTGTGAGTTCGAGGGGGTTGTTGGAGACTTCAAGGTACATCTGTCGTGTCCACAGACCTCAGAGTCCCCTTCTATTCTTCCCCGTGTCAAACACTTCTTCTGTATTTGTCTTTGCTAGACTTCGGTGTATAGAGATGGTATTTACTTTTATATATTGTGACTCATGACATTTCGGGTTTTGGAAAGGCTGTGCAAGTAGAGTTTGATTATTGTACATGCCGAGCGACATCGTTCTTTTGATTTATTCATTATCTATTGCAGTTAGAAGTCAAGCTTGTTTTCTTTCGATATTGGTATTTTTTGCGAATTATTAGGCTTACCTAGTCGTAGAGACTAGGTGTCGTCACGACGTGGTTTAGAGGGATGTTTGGGTTTTGACAAGTTAGTATCAGAGCTCTAGGTTCATAGGAGTCGTGAGTCACAAGTCAGTTTATTAGAGTCTCACGGATCGGTACAGAGACGTCCGTACTCATTTTCAAGAGGCTATGGAACTGTTAAGAACAATCATACTTCTTTTGATTCCTTATCATGCAAGTTATTGACATCAAATTCTAAACTTCTCTATTCTATTCTTTCTCACAGATGGGGAGGACCCGTACCGGGAGATCTGACGACCAGGCACCCACGCCCCTGCTAGAGCCGCCAGAGGTCCGGGCCAGGGTAGAGGACGATCACGCGGTGCAGACAGAACACCCGCACGAGCTGTGATAGATGAGCCCCCAGCAGCTCCAGCTGGAGGGCAGGCACCATAGGTTCCTATTGCCGCACCAGCCCTCCAAGAGACTCTAGCCCAGTTCATGAGCATGTTCAGCACCTTAGCTTAGGTTGGATTGATTCCACTAGCTCCCACCACATCTCAGGATAGGGGAGGGGCACAGACTCCCGTAGCCCGCACTCCTGAGCATAGGGTCCAAGTTGATCAGGCCCCAGAGTTCATTCATATGCCGCTGATAGCTCCGGTTCAGCATGAGACTAGAAAACCACTTCTGAGGTGGAGCAACTCAGACTTGAGAGGTACAAGAAGTACCACCCACCTACCTTTAATGGATTGGCTACAGATGATGATGCTCAGGGTTTTCTGGAAGAGTGTCATCGTATTCTCCGTACTATGGGTGAAACAGAGATGAGTGGGGTTTCTTTTACCACTTTCCAGCTTAGAGGAGCAGCTTATCAGTGATGGCATGCTTATGAGTTGAGTAGTCCGGATGAGGTAGCTTCACTTATATGGACTCAGTTCTCGGACATATTTTTGAGAGAGTATGTCTCTCAGAGCCTCAGGGACTCATGGCGTGCAGAGTTTGAGCAGCTGCGCCAGGGTGCTACGACTGTGTTAGAGTATGCAGTCCGCTTCAGTGATTTTGCCTGACATGCATCGGCCTTGGTTGCCACGGTTTGAGAGAGGGTTCGACGGTTTATTGAGGGATTCCACCCCAGTATCTGGATTAGTATGGTCAGGGAGTTGGAGATGGATATCTCTTATCAGCAGGTTGTGAGTATTGCCAGGAGATTGGAGGGCATGCTTGTCCAGGACCGAGAGGAGAGAGAGGGCAAGAGGTCTCGAGAGACTGGTGCTTATTCGGGAGCTCGTGCCTCAGCAGCTCGCCATGGTGGGGGTCATGTGAGTAACCTAGTTCATTCATCTTTTCCAGCTGCCAGTGGTGTTCCAGCCCCTTCTAGGCCCCAAGAGCCTTATTATGCACTGCCATTATCTAGTGTGCCTTCTGCTTGGGGTGCTTTTAATGGCTAGTCCAGCAGACCTGGCCCGAGTCAGTCGCAGCAGCCTCGCCCTCCGAGGGGTTGCTTTGAGTGTGACGACACCCGCCGTATGGAGAGGGATTTCCCCAGACTTAGGAGGGTTGCACCTCCACAGACTTCTCAGCCACCACGTTCTCCACCGGGTCCTCAGGCCATGATTCCAGCACCAGCTACCGCCCCACCTACTCAGCTAGCTCGAGGTGGAGGTCGGGGAAGTTGAGGTCACCCTAGAAGGGGAGGCTAGGACAGGTAATATGCTCTTTCGGCTCGTACAGAGGCAGTTGCTTCCAACTCTATCATTACAGGTATTGTTCTAGTCTGTCATAGAGATGCGTCGGTATTATTTGACCCAGGCTCTACGTATTCATATGTGTCCTCTTACTTTGCCCCACATTTGGGCGTATCTCGGGATTCTTTGAGTTACCTTATTTATGTGTACACTCCTGTGGAAGATTCTCTTACTGTGGACCGTGTGTATCGGTCGTGTTTGGTTTCTCTTAGTGGTTTTGAGACCAGAGCCGATTTATTATTGCTCAATATTGTAGACTTTGATGTTATTTTGGGCATGGACTGGTTGTCGCCCCATTATGCTATTCTTGATTGTCACGCTAAGATCGTACCCTGGCTATGCCAGGTTTACCGTGATTAGAGTGGAGAGGTACCTTAGAGTATACTCCCAGCAGAGTTATTTTATTTCTTAAAGCTCACCAAATGGTTGAGAAGGGGTGTGACATGTATCTACCTTATGTGAGAGATGTTAGTATTGATACACCTATAGATGAGTGTGTTCCAGTAGTGAGAGACTTTCAACATGTGTTCCCACCTGATCTTATGGGCATGCCGCCCGACAGAGATATTGATTTTGGCATTGATTTGTTGCCGGGCACTCAGCCCATCTCTATTCCTCCATATCGTATGGCTCTTCATGAGTTGAAGGAGCAGTTGCATGAGTTTCTTGATAAGGGCTTCATTTGGCCCAGTATGTCACCTTGGGGTGCTCCGGTATTGTTTGTAAAGAAGAAAGATGGTTTTATGTGTATGTGTATTGATTATCGCCAGTTGAACAAAGTTACAGTGAAGAACAAGTATCCATTGCCTCGTATTGATGACTTATTTGATCAGTTACTAGGTGCCAGAGTATTCTCCAAGATTGACTTACGTTCAGGATATCATCAGTTAAAAATTAGGAGCCAGATATTCTGAAGATTCTTTCAGGACCCGATATGGTCAGTATGAGTTTCTTGTTATTTCTTTTGGGCTGACCAACGCCCCAGAAACGTTTATGCATTTGATGTACAGTGTATTCCAGCCTTATCTTGACTCCTTCGTCATTGTGTTTATTGACGACATTCTGGTTTACTCCCGGACTCGAGAGGATCATGAGCAATACTTGAGGACTGTGCTTCAGACTCTGAGAGAGAAGAGGTTGTATGCAAAATTTTCTAAGTATGAATTTTGGCTAGACTCAGTGGCATTTTTGGGCTATGTAGTATCGAGTGATAGGATCAAGGTGAATTCGAAGAAGGTGGAAGCAGTGCAGAGCTGGCCTAGACCATCATCCACTACAGAGATCCACAGTTTTCTTGGATTGACAGGGTATTACCGTCATTTTATTGAGGGATTCTCATTTATTGCAGCACCTATGACCAGGCTAACCCAGAAGGGTGCTCCGTTCAGGTGGACAGAGGAGTGTGAGGAGAGCTTTCAGAAGCTCAAGACAACTTTGACTACAACCCCAGTTTTGGTATTGCCTACAGGTTTGGGGTCCTACACAATATATTATGATACGTCGCGGATTGGTCTTGGCGCGATGTTGATGCAGAACGGTAGGGTGATTGCCTATGCATCCAGACAACTGAAGTTATATGAGATGAACTATCCTGTCCACGGCCTTAAGTTAGCAGCTATTGTTCATGCCTTGAAGATTTGGTGCCACAATTTGTATGGTGTTCTTTGTGAGATTTACACTGATCATCGGAGTTTGCAGCATCTGTTCAAGCAAAAGGATCTTAATTTGCATCAGCGGAGGTGGTTGGAGCTACTTAAGGATTATGATATCACCCGGGGAAGCCCAATGTAGTGGTCGATGCTTTGAGTCACCAGGCGGAGAGTTTGGACAGTTTAGCATATCTTCGAGCAGCAGAGAGACCCTTAGCATTGGATGTTTAGGCCTTAGCCAGCCAGTTTGTGAGACTGGATATTTCTGATCCGAGTCAAGTATTCGCTTGTGTGGTCTCTAGATTTTCTCTTTATGATCGTATCAGGGAGCGTCAGTATGATGACCCCCACATGCTTGTCCTTATGGACATGGTTCAGCATGGTGATGCTAAGGAGGTCACTATTGGGAGCGTCAATATTTTAGCGTTGTTTGATGTAGTTTGAGGGCTCGACTACATTCGTATGGTATTTTAGGACTTATTGGTATGTTTGGTTGAGGTCCCGGGGGCCTCGAGTTGATTTCGGATGGTTAACGGACCTTTTGAACTTAAGAGAAGATAGCAGATTTCTGGTGTTTTTGTTGCAGACATTTCTTCATCGCGTTTGCGAGAGAGGTCTCGCGATCGTGTAAGGCATCAGAGAGGCCAACTGAAGTTATTCTTCGCGTTCGCGAATATGGGGACGCGATCACGTAGGTTGGTCAGGCTGTGCATCGCGAACGCGTGTGGTAGGCCGCGTTCGCGAAGAGGAATTAAAGCAGTAGTGGAATTCAAGTGTTGTTCTTCGCGAACGCGTGGGGTTGTTCGTGATCGCATAAGTAGGAGAGCCAATGAATTGCGTTCACGTTGTGTTTTCCGCGTTCGCGTAGGGGTTAGATTACGGGGCAACGAAGTTGTGCTTCACGATGGCGAGGCTATTTCCGCGATCGCGATTAAGGAATCACTCGGTACTATTAAACATTTCAAAAATGAGGGTTTGACCGTTTTTATCAAAACTTGAGTTTGGGAGCTCGGATTTGAACGAGAATTTGGAGGGTTTTTAGAAACATCAATTGGGTAATGATTCTACAATCTATTGTGGTTATATCCCACTAATCTATCATTAGTTTCATCTTTAATTTGTGATTTTGGGTTGCAATTTGGGAAAAATTGGAAGAAGTTCTTCAACTAAGATTTCGAGTTTTGAGAGGGGATGCATGGTCGGATTTGAGTAATATTTCTATAGTTGAACTCGTGAGTGAATGGGTGTTCATAGTTTTTGACTTTTACCCGATTCCGAGGCGTGGGCCCGGGGAGGCTTTTTGGGACGATTTCCTAATTTCTCGTTTTAGTTTAGATTTCATTGACTAGATTAGTTTCTTATAGCTATATGTATGGTATATAATTGATTTTGGCTAGATTTGGGCCATTCAGAGATGGATATTTGTGGGAAGAGCATTTCTACCGACTGATTTAGCTTGACACTACGAGGTGGTACCTCGAGAGTTCTTTGTGCATATTTACTTTTGGGACTACGAGACGGTATCTCGGGAGATCCCCTGTCGCTTAATTCCGTGCACTGTTATGTTATTTCACTGTGCTTTCCTTTGTTGAACTTTAGTCTGTTGTTATACTGCTTATTCTCCTGCTTTTATTATTATATACCAGTGGCCTGACCTGGCCTCGTCACTACTCAACCGAGGTTAGGCTCGACACTTACTGGGTACTGATTGTGGTGTACTCATACTACTTTTCTGCACATGATTTGTGTGCAGATTCAGGTGCTCGTTATCAGCCGTAGTATCCGTGAGTTCGAGGCAGCTATTGGAGATTTCAAGGTACATCTGCCGCATCCGTAGACCTCGGAGTCCCCTTCTATTTTTCCCCGTGTCAAACACTTCTTCTATATTTGTTTTTGCTAGACTTCAGTGTATAAAGATGGTATTTACTTTTATATGTTGTGACTCATGACATTCCGGTTTTTGGGAAAGCTATGCAAGTAGAGTTTGGTTATTGTACAGGCCGAGCGGCATCGTTCTTTTAATTTATTCAGTATCTATTGCAGTTAGAAGTCAAACTTGTTTTCTTTCGATATTGGTATTTTCTATGAATTGTTAAGCTTACCTAGTCGTAGAGACTAGGTGTCGTCGTGGTTCAGAGGGATGTTTGGGTTGTGACAAGTTGGTATCAGAGCTCTAGGTTCATAGGAGTCGTGAGTCACAAGTCGATTTATTAGAGTCTCGCGGATCGGTATGGAGACGTTCGTACTCATCTTCGAGAGGCTATAGAATTGTTAGGAACAATCATACTTCTTTTGATTCCTTATCGTGCGAGTTATTGGTTTCAAATTCTAAACTTCTCTATTC
The DNA here is from genome assembly GCA_000715115.1 of Nicotiana otophora. NCBI lineage: Eukaryota > Viridiplantae > Streptophyta > Magnoliopsida > Solanales > Solanaceae > Nicotiana > Nicotiana otophora. The sequence goes on along the minus strand of AWOL01S0036597.1, from coordinate 28,741 downwards.
TATTCTTTCTCACAGATGGTGAGGACCCATACCGGGAGATCTGACGACTAGGCACCCGCGCCCCTTGCTAGAGCCGCCAGAGGCTGGGGTAGAGGATGACCACGCGGTGCAGCCAGAGCACCCGCACGAGCTGCGACAAAGGAGCCCCTAGCAGCTCCAGCTGGAGGGCAGGCACCCGAGGTTCCTATTGCCGCACCAGCCCTCCAGGATAATCTAGCCCAGTTCATGAGCATGTTCAGCACCTTAGCTAAGGCTGGATTGATTCCACTAGCTCCCGCCATATCTCAGGCTGGGAGAGGGGCACAGACTCCCGCAGCTCGCACTCCTGAGCATAGGGTCCAGGTTGATCATGCCCCAGAGTTCATTCCTATGCCGTTGATAGCTCCGATTCAGCATGAGACTAGAATAACCGCTTCTGAGGAGGAGCAACTCAGCCTTGAGATGTACAAGAAGTACCACCCACCTACCTTCAACGAATTGGCTACAAATGATGCTGCTCAGGGTTTTCTGTAGAAGTGTCATCGTATTCTCTGTACTATGGGCGTAGCAGAGGCGAGTGGGGTTTTGTTTACCACTTTCTAGCTTAGAGGAACAACCTATTAGTGGTGGCGTGCTTATGAGTTGAGTAGTCCGGATGAGGCAGATTCACTTATATGGACTCAATTCTCGGATATGGTTTTGAGAGAGTATGTCCCTTAGAGCCTCAGGGAATCATGGCACGCGGAGTTTGAGCAGTTGCGCCAGTGTGCTACTACTGTGTCAGAGTATGTAGTCTGCTTCATTGATTTGGCCCGACATGCACCGTCCTTGGTTGCCATAGTTCGAGAGAGGGTTTGACGGTTTATTGAGGGACTCCACCCCAGTATCCGTATTAGTATGGTCAGGGAGTTGAAGATGGATATCCCTTATTAGTAGGTTGTGAGTATTTCCAAGAGATTGGAGGGCATGCTTGCCTGAGACCGAGAGGAGAGAGAGAGGACAAGAGGTCTCGAGAGACTGGTTCTTATTCGGGAGCTCGTGCCCCAGCAACTCGCCATGGTAGGGGTCATGCGAGCCGCCCCATTCATTAAGCTCTTCCAGGCGCCAGTGGTTTTCCATCCCCTTCTAGGCCCAAGGAGCCTTATTATGCACCACTAGTATCTAGTGTGCCTCCTGCTTGAGGTGCTTTTAGTGGCCAATCCAACAGACCTGGCCCGAGTCAGTCGCAACAACCTCGCCCTCTGAGTGGTTGCTTTGAGTGTGGTGACACCCGCCGTATGGTGAGGGATTTCCCAGACTTAGGAGGGTTGCACCTCCACAGACGTCTCAGCCACCACGTTCTCCACCGGGTCCTCAGGCCATGATTCCAGCACCAGCTACCACCCCACCTACTCAGCTAGCTCGAGGTGGAGGTCGGGGAAGTCGAGGTCACCCTAGAAGGGGAGGCTAGGCCAGGTAATATGCTCTTTTGGCTCGTACAGAGGCAGTTGCTTCCAACTCTATCATTACAGGTATTGTTCTAGTCTGTCATAGAGATGCGTCGGTATTATTTGACCCAGGCTCTACGTATTAATATGTGTCCTCTTAGTTTGCCCCACATTTGGGCGTATCTCGGGATTCTTTGAGTTCCCCTATTTATGTATCCAATAATGTGGGAGATTGTCTTATTGTAGACCGCGTGTATTGGTCATGTTTAGTTGATCTTAGTGGTTTTGAGACCAGAGCCAATTTATTATTGCTCAGTAATGTAGACTTTGATGTTATTTTAGGCATGGACTGGTTGTCGCCCCATTATGCTATTCTTGCTTGTCACGCTAAGACCCTTACGCTGGCAATGGCAGGTTTACCGCGATTAGAGTGGAGAGGTACCTTAGAGTATACTCCCAGCAGAGTTATTTCATTTCTTAAATCTCAACGAATGGTTGAGAAGGGGTGTGACGCGTATCTAGCTTATGTGAGAAATGTCAGTATTGATACCCCTATAGTTGAGTCAGTTCCAGTAGTGAGGGACTTTCCAGATGTGTTCCCAGCTGTTCTTCTGGGCATGTCGCCCGATAGAGATATTGATTGTGGCATTGATTTGTTGCCGAACACTCAGCCCATCTCTGTTCCTCCATATCGTATGGCTCCTTCTGAGTTGAAGGAGTTGAAGTAGAAGTTGCAGGAGTCGCTTGATAAGGGCTTCATTCGGCCAGTGTGTCACCTTGGGGTGCTCCGGTCTTGTTTGTAAAGAAGAAAGATGGTTCTATGTGTATGTGTATTGATTATCGCCAGTTGAACAAAGTTACAGTGAAAAACAGGTATCTATTGCCTCGTATTGATGACTTATTTGATCATTTACTGGGTGACAGAGTATTCTCCAAGATTGACTTGCGTTCAGGCTATCATCAGTTAAAAATTCGGGAGCCAGATATTCCGAAGACTGCTTTCAGGACCCGATATGGTCACTATGAGTTTCTTGTTATGTCTTTTGGGCTAACCAACGCCCCAACAACCTTTATGCATTTGATGCACAATGTATTCCGGACTTATCTTGACTCCTTCGTCATTGTGTTTATTGATGACATTCTGGTTTACTCCCGGATGCAGTAGGATCATGAGCAACACATGAGGACTGTGCTTCAAACTCTGAGAGAGAAGAGGTTGTATGCAAAATTTTCTAAGTGTGAGTTTTGGCTAGACTCAGTGGCATTTTCGGGCTATGTAGTATCGAGTGATAGGATCAAGGTGAATCCGAAGAAGGTGGAAGTGGTGCAGAGCTGGCCTAGACCATCATCAGCTATAGAGATCCACAGTTTTCTTGGGTTGGCGGGGTATTACCATCGTTTTGTTGAGGGATTCTCATCTATTGCAGCACCTATGACCAGGCTAACCTAGAAGGGTGCTCCATTCAGGTGGACAGATGAGTGTGAGGAGAATTTTCAGAAGCTCAATACAGCTTTGACTACAGCCCTAGTTTTGGTATTGCCTACAGGTTCGGGGTCCTACACAATATATTGTAATGCGTCACGGGTTGGTCTTGGCGCGATATTGATGCAGGATGGTAGGGTGATTACCTATGCGCCCAGACAGTTGTAGGTGCATGAGATGAACTATCATGTCTACGACCTTGAGTTAGCAGCTATTGATCATGCCCTGAAGATTTGGCGCCACTATTTGTACGGTGTTCCTTGTGAGATTTACACTGATCATCGGAGTTTGCAGCATCTGTTCAAGCAAAAGGATCTTAATTTGCATCAGTGGAGGTGGTTGGAGCTACTTAAGGATTATGAGATCACCATTTTGTACCACTCGAGGAAGGCGAATGTAGTGGCCGATGCTTTGAGTCGCCGGGTGGAGAGTTTGGGCAGTTTAGCATATCTTCCAGCAGTAGAGAGACCCTTAGCATTGGATGTTCAGGCGTTAGCCAACCAGTTTGTGAGATTGGATATTTCTAAGCCAAGTCGAATGTTGGCTTGTGTGGTCTTACGATCTTCTCTTTATGATCGTATCAGAGAACATCAGTATGATGACCCCCACCTTCTTGTCCTTAAGTACACGGTTCAGCACGGTGATTGTAAGGAGGTCACTACTGGGGATGATGGCATATTGAGGATGCAGGGTAGGTTATGCATGCCTAATGTAGATTGTTTGCGTGAGCTGATTCTTCAGGAGGCTCATAGCTTGTGGTACTCTATTCATCCGGGTGGCACGAAGATGTATCAGGACTTGAGGCAACATTACTGGTAGAGGAGAATAAGGAAGTACATAGTAGAGTATGTGGCTCGGTGCCTAAATTGCCAGCAGGTGAAGTTTGAGCATCAGCGGCCGGGTGGGTTGCTTCACAAGTTAGAGATTCCGGAGTGGAAATAAGAGCGGATCACTTCGGATTTCGTTGTTGGACTCCTACAGATTCAACGGAGGTTTGATGCAAAGTGGGTGATTGTGGATAGGCTGACCAAGTCAGCTCATTTCATTCCTGTGATGACTACTTATTTTTCCGAGCAGATGGCTCGAATTTATATCCACGAGATCGTCAGGCTTCATGGCGTATCGATATCTATCATCTCTGACCGGGGTACGTAGCTTACATCACGGTTCTAGAGGGTTGTACAACAGGAGTTGGGTACTCGGGTTGAGTTGAGCACAACATTTTACCCTCAGACAGACGGACAGTCCGAGCGCACTATTCAGATACTGGAGGATATGCTCCGCGCTTGTGTGATAGATTTTGGGGGTGCTTGGGACCAGTTCTTGCCACTTACAAAGTTTTCCTACAACAATAGTTATCGGTTGAGCATTCAGATGGCACCGTATGAGGCTCTGTATGGTAGGCGATGTTGGTCTCCAGTGGGTTGGTTCGAGCCGGGCGAGGCTAGATTATTGGGTACAGACTTGGTCTAGGATGTCCTGGATAAAGTGAAGGTGATTCAGGATCGACTTCGCACAACCCAGTCAGACAGAAGAGTTATGCGGACCGGAGGGTACGCGATGTAGCATTCATGGTTGGAGAGCGGGTCTTGCTCCGGGTTTCGCCTATGAAGGGCGTTATGAGGTTCGGGAAGAAGGGCAAGCTGAGCCCATGATTTATCGTCCCATTGGAGGTGTTGCGATATGTTGGGGAGGTTTCTTATGAGCTTGCCTTGCCTCCCAGTCTTGCAGGGGTCCACCGGTATTTCATGTTTTTATGCTCCGGAAGTATCATTGCGATCCGTCTCATGTGTTGGATTTCAGCTCAGCCCAGTTGGACAAGGATCTATTTTATGTCGAGGAGCCAGTGGCTATTTTGGACAGGCAGGTTCGAAAGCTGATGTCAAAGAACATTGCTTCCATAAAGGTTCACTAGAGGGGTCAGCCGGTCGAGGAGGCGACATGGGAGACCGAGCATGTTATGCACATCCGTTATCCTCATCTTTTCACCATTTTAGGTATGTCTTTATGTTCGTTCGAGGATGGACGATTGTTTTAAGTGGGGAAGGATGTAACGACCCGACAGGTCGTTTCGAGAGTTATAGACCTGATCACCTATTAACTGCTTCTCCCATATCATTTTCTACTATTGTGACATGTTGAGAGATTTCGTTTTGGTTTATGGAGTGTTTTGGGACATTTAGTCCCTAAATAAAAGCTTAAGCCTTAGGACTTGGACCGTAGTCAGAATTGTATGAAGACGACTCCGGAATGGAGTTCCATCAGTACCGTTAGCTCCGTTAGGTGATTTTGGATTTAGGGGCGTGTCCAGATTGTGTTTTGAAGGTCTGTAGCTCATTTAGGCTTGAAATGGCGAAAGTCGAAGTTTTGGAGATTTTGACCGATAGTGGACTTTTTGATTATGACTTGTGTGCAACATTTAGGGTCAATCGGACGTGGTTTGATAGGTTTCAGAATCTGTTGTCGAATTTGGAAGTTTCAAGTTCTTTAAGATTGAATCGGAGGATGATTCATGATTTTAGTGTTGTTTGATGTGGTTTGAGGGCTCGACTAAGTTTGTATGGTATTTTAGGATTTGTTGGTATGTTTGGTTGATGTCCCGGGGGCCTCGGGTTGATTACGGATGGTTAACGAACCTTTTGAATTTAAGAGAAGATAGCAGCTTTCTGGTGTGTTTTTGTTGCAGACATTTCTTCATCGCGTTCGCGAGAGAGGTCTCGCGATTGCGTAAGGCATCAGAGAGGCCAACTAAAGTTGTTCTTTGCGTTCGCGAATATGGGGACGCGATTGCGTAGGTTGGTCAGGTTGTGCATCACGAACGCATGTGCTAGGCCGCGTTCGCGGAGAGGAATTAAAGCATTAGTGGAATTCAAGGGTTGTTCTTCGCGAACGCGTGGGGTTGTTCACGATTGCGTAAGTAGGAGAGCCAGTGAATCACGTTCGCATTTTGTTTTTCGTGTTCGCGTAGGGATTAAATTCTGGAGCATCGAAGTTGTGCTTTGCGATGGCGAGGCTATTTCCGCGATCGCGGTTAAAATCACTCGGTACTATTAAACATTTCAAAAATGAGGGTTTGACCATATTTATCAAAACTTGAGTTTAGGAGCTCGGATTTGGACGAGAATTTGGAGGATTTTCAGAGACATCGATTGGGTAATGATTCTACAATCTATTTTGGTTATATCCCACTAATCTATCATTAATTCATCTTTAATTTCTGATTTTGGGGTTGAAATTTGGGAAAAATTGGAAGAAGTTCTTCAATTAAGATTTCGAGTTTTGAAAGGGGATTCGTGGTCGGATTTGAGTAATTTTTATATGGTTGGACTCGTGAGTTGAGTGTTCATATTTTGTGATTTTTACCCGATTCCGAGACGTGGTCCCGGGGAGGCCTTTTAGGGCAATTTCCTAATTTCTCCCTTTAGCTTAGATTTCATTGACCAGATTAGTTTTTTATAGCTATATTTATGGTATGTAATTGATTTTGGCTAGATTTAGGCCATTCAGAGCCGGATATTCGTGGGAAGAGCATTGCTACCGACTGATTTAGCTTCGTTCGAGGTAAGTGGCTTGCCTAACCTTGTGTGGGGAAAACCCCCTTAGGATTTGGTACCGATTTTACTATGTGAGAGCCGTTTACGCGAGGTGATGAGTGCGTACACGGGCTATTTATTGAAAAAAGTAATTTTTACTAAGAAATTCCCTGTTTGCACCTTTAATTAAATATACTAGCATGCGTAGTTACCCTGTTAGCTTAGAATAACATGTCTACGTTCCTTATTTTCTTAATTGGACTCTTTGGAGCATGCCTATTGAATTCCTGCTTCTTTCCCGATTTGTACTTCATCTAGACTGTAGATTCTCATGCTGTACTTGTCGTTTGTAATTGATTGTGCTGTGTATTTACTTTGGGACTACGGGACGGTATCTCGGGAGATCCCCCCTGCATATTTATGTTTGGGACTACGAGATGGTATCTCGGGAGATCCCCCTGCACATTTACTTTGAGACTACGAGGCGGTACCTCGAGAGTTCTCCCTGCATATTTGCTTTTGTGACTACGAGACGGTATCTCGGGATATCCCCTATCGCTTAATTCCGTGCACTATTATGTTATTTCACTGTGCTTTCCTTTGTTGAACTTTAGTCTCTTGTTATACTATTTATTCTCCTATTTTGATTATTATATACCAGTGGGCCTGACCTGGCCTCTTCACTACTCGACCGAGGTTAGGCTCGGCACTTACTGGGTACCGATTGTGGTGTACTCATGCTACTCTTCTGCACATGTTTTGTGTGCAGATTCAGGTGCTCGTTATCAGCCACAGTATCCGTGAGTTCGAGGCAGCTATTGGAGATTTTAAGGTACATCTGTCGTGTCCGTAGACCTTGGAGTCCCCTTCTATTCTTCCCTGCGTCAAACACTTCTTCTGTATTTGTTTTTGCTAGACTTCAGTATATAGAGATGGTATTTACTTTTATATCTTGTGACTCATGACATTCCGGGTTTTGGGAAGGCTGTGGAAGTAGAGTTTGGTTATTGTACGTGCCGAGCAACATCGTTCTTTTGATTTATTCAGTATCTATTACAGTTAGACGTCAAACTTGTTTCCTTTCGATATTCGTATTTTTTGTGAATTGTTAGACTTACCTAGTCGTAGAGACTAGGTGCCGTCACAACGTAGTTTGGAGGGATGTTTGGGTTGTGACATATTGGTATATGCACATGCGGCATAACAAGGCTGGCTATATATGTGGGTTTGCGCATGTGGAGAGACAAGGTGGGAATATTATTATGTGCGTGCGGCGAGACAAGGCAAGCATTTTCTTTATTATTGCGCACGTGGCGAGACAAGGTGGGCTATGTCAGGGATTGATTTGTGATGACTTGTGATGGTCTGGGGACATTATTGTTGTTGTTGTTGATATTTGTGTTGGGACTACGAGGCGGTACCTCGGGAGTGCCTTTCGTTGAAATTTATTTATGATTTGGGACTACGAGGCGGTACCTCGGGAGTGCCATTTGTTGATATTTTTTTATGGTTGCACTTGCCTTTGGTTATTTTATTTTTTTGTGATATGTAAATTCTTGTGTTCTTCCTTGATGTATTATTTAATTTTATTATCTATTTTGTATTCCTTGTTGTATTGTGTTGGCTTTGGCTCTTTGTACAGGACTATGAGGATTTGTGTTTATGGTTTTTACTGGTTTTCGTCATTTGAGTTGTTTCGAATAAAAAAAAATGTTATTATATTTTAATTTAATAAATTTTACATCCAAATTAGTAGTTATCAGATGCTTCATTTTAATTGAAATGCCATTTTCTTCACCCAAACGAGTTCAAAAATAAACTCATTTCTTTGATGATTTCTTATTTGGTTTAAAAATTGTAAACTTACTTTATTGAAAACAAATTGATCATGCGGTTCTTATATACATTGATATTTTGGTACGTGAGTTGTCCGTGCGGTTATGAAAGAAATACGGGCATGAGGTTCCGGGGAAAATATGTTGATTTTATTATTGACACGTGAGTTGTCCGTGTGGCTGTGATAGAAATATGGGCACGAGGTGTTGTGGAAAATATGAAAGTGGGCTGAGACCCGTAAATTTTATGATTGTGAAATGAGGTGTCACATGGTATTTTTTACTTGAAAAGATATTTATTTGAAAGAAGTATATTAGAAAGATATTTATTGAAAAGAAGTATATTCGAAAGATATTTATCTTAAAGAATAATATGTGAAGGATTTATATTTGAAGAACTTGATTAATTGGTTGTACTTATGTTCCTTATTCGTTGGAGCAATAATTATGATGTTCTTGTTGCCTTGATGTTATATCGCTGGTTGATTTTGTTGTTATCATTGCTAGTTATTTTCTAGTACTATTGTATACTGCTATATTGCACAGATTATTTGACTAGTGAGTGTCTTGACTGTACCTCGTCACTACTCCACCGAGGTTAGTCTTGATACTTACTGGGTACTGACTGTGGTGTACTCATACTACACTTCTGTACATTTTTGTGCAGAGCCAGGTATTGGAGATATTGGACTCGGGAAGAGTTAGTGTGTTGATCACAAGGATTCAAGGTAGAGCTGCTTGGTCATCGCAGTCCCTTGGAGACTTTCCATTTTATTGTACTGTCAATTCTTATTCGAATAATATTGTATATTCGACCTTTGAGATCATTGCATGTATTTAGTTAGAGTTCGTGACTCAATATTATCAGTCTTTGGAAGGTATTATAATTATTTCCACTGTTGGTTTATATTACAAAAAAAGGCTTGAATTGTAATTGTAATCGGCTTACCTAGTCTTAGAGACTAAGTGCCATCACGACGCCTGAGGTGAGATTTTTTGTCGTGACAGGTTGAAACAAATGATGATATTGATGACTTTAGCGCTATGTTGTCTGAATGCAACTTAGTGGAAAATTCTAAGGAGTGGTGGATTTATTGTGGAGCCACCCACCATGTTTGTGCTGTTAGAGAAGCATTTGCTTCATATGCTCCTGTTGGACCTGACGAGACCATTTTTATGGGAGATTCTGCAATGGCCAAAGTTGAATTTTATGCAATAATATTCCTGACAATGACCTTTGGCAAGGTGATGACTCTGAACAACGTTTGTCATGTTCCTGAAATAAGGAAGAACTTAGTTTCAATTTCACTTCTCGTCAAGAACGGGTTTAAGTGTGTTTTTGTTTCAGACAAAGTTATAATAACTAAGAACGAGATGTACTTAGGAAAATGTTACCTTACTGAAGGCCTTTTTAAGCTAAATGTAATGGTTGTTGACAATAATAAAATTTCAGCTTCTTCTTACTTACTTGAGTCAAATGTTTTATGGCATATACGTTTGGGACATGTCAATTATAAAACCTTGCAAAAAATAATTAATTTGAAAGTATTGCCTAAGTTTGAATGCGACAAATCAATCTGTCAAATATGTGTGGAATTTAAGTTTGTTAAACATCCTTGTAAGTCAGCTGAAAGGAATTCAAATCCTTTAGACTTAATTCACATAGATATTTGCGATATGAAGTCAATATCATCTCGCGGTGGAAAGAAGTATTTCATAACTTTTTTTGACGAAAGTACTCGATATTGTTATGTTTACTTACTTAATAGTAAATATGAAACAATAGATGCATTCAAGCAATATAAAAATGAAGTTGAAACGCAACTTAACAAGAAAATCAAAATGATAAGAAGTGATAGAGGTGGTGAATATGAATCTCCTTTTGAAGAGATATGTTTAGAATATGAAATTATTCATCAAACAACAGGCCCTTATACGCCCCAATCCATTGGGATTGCAGAAAGAAATAATCGATCATTAAAGGAAATGATGAACGCTTTGTTGATAAGTTCTGGTTTGCCACAGAACTTGTGGGGAAAAGCCATTCTTACAGCTAACCGGATATTAAACCGAATACCCCATAGCAAAATGCAGTCCATTCCATATGAAAAATGAAAAGGAAGGAGACCCAACTTGAATTATTTTAAAGTGTGGGAGTGTTTGCCAAAAGTGTAAGTTCCTAAATCCAAAAGGTTAAAGATAGGACCGAAAACCGTTGATTGTATTTTTATAGGATATGCAACAAATAGTAAAGCATATCGATTTCTGGTTCATAAATCAGAAAATTCTGACATTCATAATAATACGATTCTAAAATCAGATAATGTTGAATTTTTCGAGAGTATACATCCATATAAAAAGGAAGTGAGTTGATTGGTGAAGGATCTAAACGACTTCAAGAAGAAACAAAAGAAAGTACGTATAATCAGGAGGATCCAAGACCTAGTAAATATCAAAGAATGTCTACTTCATTTGGACCAGATTATGTGACTTTCTTATTGGGAAATGAGCCTCGAACATTTAAAGAAGCTATGACTTCTTCTGAATCATTATTTTGGAAAGAGGCAGTCAATAGTGAAATAAAATCCACACTGAACAACCATACATGAGAATTGGTTAATATTCCTCTAGGCAATAAACCATTGGGTTGTAAATGGATTTTTGAGAAAAAATGAAAGATGATGGTACTATTGTCAAATATAAGGCAAGATTTGTGGTCAAAGGGTATAGACAACTAGAAGGTCTTGACTATTGTTGATACATGGTAATGACCCGACTTGTCATTTTAAGGATTAGCGTCTCGTTCAACGACTTAAGGTCATGAGAAACTTTGTGATGTGTATTATGACTTGGTGTGTGGTTAAGTTTGATTTTCGGATGATTCGAGATTAAATTGAAAGAACAATTCTCATTTTTGAAGCTTAAATGAAAAGAGTTGACCAGAGTTTGACTTTTGAGTAAACGACCCCGGAATAGAGTTTTGATTATTCCAATAGCTTCGTATGGTGATTTTGGACTTAGGAGTGTCCGAAAAATTATTTGGAACCCGTAGTTAAATTAGGCTTGAAATTGCGAAAATAGGAAGTTTAAGTTGGAAGTTTGACCGGGGAGTTGACTTTTTGATATCGGGGTCGGAATCCAATTCTGAAAATTTTCATAAGTCTGTTATGTCATTTATGACTTGTGTGCAAAATTTGAGATCAATCGGACTTGATTTGATAGGTTTCGGTATCGAATGTAGAAGTTAAAATTTCTTATTTTCATTAAGCTTGAATTGAGGTATGATTCGTGGTTTTAGCGTTGTTTGATGTGATTCGAGATTTCGAATAAGTCCGTAATATGTTTTGAGACTTGTTGGTATGTTCGGATGGGGTCCCGAGTGGTTCGAGTGAGTTTCGGGGTGGTTTCGGACTATTTTTAGACCATTTTTAGTTGCTGGTTTTTGGCCGCAGAGCTATGCATCGCAATCGCGGACAAACATTTGCAATCGCGAAGAGCAATTTTGTTGTTTGGACACTGTGAATTGCGATCACGGAAGCCTTTTTGCGATCGCGTAGAGGAAAATTCTGCTGCACTAACCCGAATATGTAAGCTTATATCTCGCAATCTATAAGGAATTTGGAGATAATCCAAAAATAAAACTTGTAGACCTTTGTGTCTAGGTTTCAGAAAATTAAACCATTTGGAATTTGGAGTAGTGTACAAAAAGATATGATCGACATACTACATGCTATCTGCAAAGAGTTTGGAAATCGCTAAGAAGAAATTTGTATTGCACAAGGCTAACTTTGGCAGCCTATATCTCGAAATCTATAAGGAAGGGAGATAACAACAACAACAACAACAACCCAGTATAATCCCACTAGTGGGGTCTGGGGAGGGTAGTGTGTACGCAGACCTTACCCCTACCCTGGGGTAGAGAGGCTGTTTCCAAATGACCCTCGGCATCCTTCCCTCCAAGAACTCCCCACCTTGCTCTTGAGGTGACTCGAACTCACAACCTCTTGGTTGGAAGTGGAGGGTGCTTACCATCAGAGCAACCTACCTTATCTAAAGAAAGGGAGATAAGCAAAACATAAAATTGTAGCCCTTGGTGTCCGATTTTCAGAAAGTTAAACCATTTGTAATTTGGAGTTTTGTACAAAATGTTATGACCAGTATACTAGAGGCCGTCTGGAAGAGCTGGGCACTTGTTCTTTGCCATCGCGAAGTATTTTCCGTGATCGCGAAAGGCACATTTTGGGCTGAGAAAACTTATGCTTCCCGATCGCAAAGCATTTTCTGCAATTGGAAGAGTAAATACCTGGGCAGTAGCTATATTTCGAGGTTTCAATCATTTTTAATATATTTGGAGCTATGGAGCTCGGATTGAAGCGATTTTTGAGGAAATTTTTACCATATGGATTGGGGTAAGTATTCTATATACTAAAGTGTTTATATTTCATGAATCTATGATTATATTCATTGTTTAATTCGGATTTTATTGGAAGAAATAAAGATTTTGACAAAATCTTCCAAAAATAAAAATTTAAGATTTGGAGGTCGAGTTGTTATCGGAATTTAATAAAATTGATATGGTTGAACTCGTATCGCAATGGGTGTTCGGATTTCATGAAAAGTATGTTGGGTTCGCGAGCCCTGCGTTGACTTTTGTTGACTTTTTGAAATAAATTTTTAAGTCGACGTATTATTATCCGGAGTTGTTTCCGATGAATTTTAATGAAGTGGTATAATTAATTTGGATAGATTTGAGCTGTCTGGAGGTAAATTCAAGCAAGAAGGCAATTTGGAATATTGACATAACTTTAAAATAGGTAAGTGTCTTGCCTAACCTTGAGTGGTGGAATTACCTCTTAGGCATCGAGTCTTATGTGCCATTTGTGAAATGTGAAAAGCTGTGTACGCGAGGTGACGAGTACGTACTCGGGCTTATATGTGCAAAATATATTGGGTTAAAGTCTTAGGCATATTGTGTAGTAAATTGGATAGTCGTTGACATTTATTAAATCATCTATTTGCCATGCCTCAATTCGCATTTGTTGAATTATTTTTATATGACAATTTGATGTGATTATTACTTGTATATTTATGTGAATTCCATGAGTTTGATGATTTGATATTTCTTGGAATTTAATTTTATTATGGATTTTTCATCTGCAAATAATTGATGAAATAAGTTTATATTGAGGCGTTAATATAATTATCAAGAATTTGGATTAATGAAGGCAATGCCCTATACTGAGTATTTTTCATCTCTGTTAATGTTTTGAGGTTTTATACACATTGTGTGGAGCCTTGGTCTATTTGTTGTGAAATTAATTGATTTTGTTATATCTTTAGAATTGGTTGTGGCCATTGGGCAAATTATGATATGAATTGATTTTGTTATGTTGCCATGATAAAATTTCGTGTAAATTGTTGTGTTATTTGATTTGAGTATATAAGGGTGACACATTCCATTGTTGATGTTATGTGGGTATAAAGGTGGCATCTCACTGTTGTTATGTGTGTTGAGATATTATTTGGGCGGAGTAATAAGGGTGGCTATAGGAGCGATAAGGGTGGCTATTGATATTGTGAGGGCGGAGGGATAAGAGAGGCTATAATAGGAGTGATAAGGGTGGCTATAAGAGAGATAATGATATCTATTGTCAGGGATGATATGTGATGATGTGGGGTTATTGCGTTGGTATATTTCATGTGATGTTGTGATTTTCCTTGTGTTTATTTATATACATTATGCAATTTGTTTTGTTGTTAATAAATTGATAATAGTCTGATCTATGTTAAAATTGGTAGCCTGTGGTTATTGCCAGGCAGATTATGAAATGAAATGTGGGCACGAGGTGCCGTTAGTAAATAATGAAGATATTGACACGTGAATTGTCCGTGCGGTTGTGATATGAAATGTGGGCATGAAGTGCCGTGAGTAAATAATGATGATATTGGCACGTGAATTATCCGTGCAGTTGTGATATGAAATGTGGGCACAGGGTGTCGTGGTTAAATAATGATGATATTTGGCATGTGAGTTGTCCTGCGATTGTAATTGAGAAATTGGCACGAGGTGCCGTGGAAATATGAAAGTGGGTTGAGACCCGTATTTTATGATTTTGAAATACTGTGTCACATGGTGACTTTTATTCGAAAGAGATTTATTTGAAAGATATTTGTTTTAAGGAAAGAGATTTGAAAGAGATTTATCCGAAAGAGATTTATTTGAAAGTATTATATCATGAAGATTTCTATTTGAAAAACATATAGGCGAAAGATTTATATTGGAAGGACTTGATTAATTGGTTGTACTTGAATTCATTATTTATTGCACAATATTTATGGTGCTCTTGTCTCCCTGATGTGTATATTACTAGTTGATTATTGTTGCCATCGTTGTTATTTGTTTTCTATTATTGTTTTATACTATATTGCACAGGTTATTAGACTAGTGAGCGTCTCGATTGTATCTCGTTACTACTCCACTGAGGTTAGTCTTGATACTTATTGGGTACCGATCGTGGTGTACTCATACTACACTTATGCACATTTTTGTGTAGAGCCAGGTGTTGGAGATATCAGACTCGGACAGAGTTAAAGTGTGATCGCAAGGTTTCAAGGTAGAGCTGCTTGGTTGTCGCAGTCCCTTGGAGTCTTTCCATTTTATTGTACTGTTTATTATTAATCAAACATTATTAAGTATTCGATCCTTGATTTCATACCATGTATTCAATTAGAGTTCGAGACTCAGTATTACCAGTCTTGGGAGGATTTTTTATATTTGTTTCCACTTTTGGTTTCGATTATCTATTAAAAAAATTGGCTTGAATTGTAATTGTAATCGGCTTACTTAGTCTTAAAGACTAAGTGCCATCACGATGCATGTGACGAGATTTTGGGTCGTGACATACATACTCTCCAGTTACAAGAATTACGTCCATATGGACATTAATAGCATTAGCTGCGGTGTATGGTCTTGAAATTCATCAAATGGACATTAAAACGACCTTCTTAAATGGAGATTAAGAGGAAGAAATTTACATGGAATAACCTGAAGGTTTTGCTGTTCCAGGTAAAGAAAAGAAGGTATGTAGACTTGTTAAGTCGCTTTACGGACTAAAACAAGCACCCAAACTATGGAATGGGAAATTTGACCAAATAATGTTGTCAAATGGTTTTAAGATAAATGAATGTGATAAATGTGTGTACATTAAAAATGTTACAAATCACATAGTCATTGTTTGCCTATATGTGGATGATATGTTGATAATGAGTGATGACATTGCTAATATAAATACGACCAAGCGTATGCTAACTAGCAAGTTTGATATGAAAGACTTGGGAGTTTCCGATTTAATTCTGGGTATTAAGATCTATAAGTCTCCTCAAGGTCTGGCTTTGTCGCAATCTCATTACATAAAAACAGTACATGAAAAATCCAGGTACTTAGATTTTAAAGTTGCAAAGACTCCAATTGACATGAATCTTGCACTTACAGAGAACAAAGTTCAAAGCATATCATAATTGGATTATGCTCGTGTGTTGGAATGTTTAATATGTATCATGAATTGTACTCGACCAATATAGCTTGTGCTATAAGTAAATTGAGTCGATACACGAGTAATCTAGGTCAATCTCATTGAATGGGGATGAAACGAGTTTTGGGATATTTAAAACATACGCAAGACTTTCCTTTCCACTACAGTAATTATCCTGCGGTGATTGAGGGATACTGTGATGTAAATTGGATCACTGGTTCAACTGATTCTAAGTCCACAAGTGGATACGTATTCACTATTGGTGGAGGAAAGGTGTCTTGAAAGTCGTCCAAATAAACGTGTATTGCCCGCTTTACAATGGAGGTTGAATTTATACCCTTAGATAAAGCCGGTGAAGAAGCTGAATGGCTCCGGAATTTATTAGAAGATATTCCATTTTGGCCCAAATTGTTGGCACACGTATGCATACATTGCGATAGTCAAACGACAATTGGAAGGGATGGGAGCATTATGTATAACGGTAAATCTCGTCATATACGACGAAGACATAAAACCGTTAGGTAGCTACTCTCTAGGGGGGTCATCACAATTGAATACGTAAAGTCAAGTGACAATGTGTCAGATCCACTTACAAATGGCCTAACTAGAGAAGTAGCTGAAAGATCATCAAGGGGAATGGGACTACGGCCGAGAACAAGTCATTGTGGCGGTAACTCTACCTAGAAGACTGGATATCCCAAGATCTAGGTTCAAGGAGATCAAACAAAGTCATTAATGACGGTTCAACATTGTCAACTAAAAGTTTTTGGTTTATTCTCGCGATGAGACAATGTTTAGTACCAAGGATAAAACATTAAGGCTTTTTAATGGTTTCTAAATTTGATACGGGTATATCAAAGAGTGTATCTACAGGATGACATGTTTAGGAATCACCTATGTAAGTGTGAAGCGTTAGCCGCTTCAAGAAGAATTTTGCAAGGCCACTTCTCTACGCACTTATGAAATTAAGCGGTGTTCAGGCTAAAACGAACATAACAATGAGAACCAAAGACGGTTAAGGGTTGGTTGTTGTAAGACCACGTAAAATATTTCCTAAAAACCCGGATTCCGTGATGCCGAAGTAGGCGTAGAAATTAATAGTAGTAGAAATGTTTCTCGGCGAGCTTGCGAGCTGTGGTTCGGACTTTTTGGATTGAAGAATGCCTGGGGAGTTAAAGAAAAATGTTGGGCAGAAGTAGGCAATTCTGCGGCCCGTTCTGCTGACCGCAGAATGGTCACAGAGTGAGGCAGTTTTCTAGGGCATTTTGATGTCAATTTCGCGGCCAATTATGCGACCGCATAACTGTTTTGCGGGCCGCACTTTGGTCGCATAGTCATCCTTAGAATTTTGAGGTGGGAGGTTCTGCAGCGCATTATGTGACCGCAGAATAGGTCTGCGGGCCGTATAACAACCGCAGAGTGAAGCAAATCAGCCCAGTTCCTAGAGCCACCTTTCACGGTCCTTTCGCGGACCGCATAATCATTATGCGATCGCATATGTGACCGCAGAACTTATTCCAGGGCTTTATTTTGGGGGGTTGTAAACCCAACCTTTCTTCGATTAAAACATATGCCATGGTCAATTTTGAGCACATTTCTGATATTTGTAGAGTGAAAGAGAGTTCTTAGAGTGGGGGAGTAACCTCCAACCTATTATCCACCCATTCTTTCTCAATCATTGAGGATTAACAAAGGAAGTCTTCATCCTAAAGGTAAGAATCTATGCCCTAGCTCTTAAATTCGAAAATCTTCTAAAAGAGGAGTAATTAGCAAGATAATTATTGGGTGTGGGGGTTATTATCTTGCATGCATGTGTTATCAAATAATATGGGAAGGTTGTGAGCTAAAAATGGTATAGAATGGGTTGGGGAATGGTGGAACCCTCCATAAAAGGACCTTGAAATCTTAATGCACACCCAGTGTTTAATAAAATGCTCAAATGAGCTAGAACCATGATCATCCTCCTAATTTTTGGTTAAATTTGTTATATTTCTAAAATAGATGGAAGTTGCTAAGAATTGTGGAATATTTTAGAATTTAAGGAAGCTAAATTGTGGTATGTTGGCTAAACTCTTCTTTAAGAATTGGAACCCTAATATCCTTGTAAGTTCCAAGATATTTATTGCGAGTTGAGTATTCCGAATAGGTTTTATGACAAAGATATATGTTTAATTTATGTTTCAAATGCTCTCATGATATTGTATTATAAATTGAGGATGTGCTCCAAACTATGGATTAAGTATCTACGTGTTATGATTCCAAGTAGTGATTTATGTGGAAAACTATTTTTGCCAAATTATGTAGAGATTGTGATTGGGGTTACACCTCCACACACATATATTGGGGTGAGGCGGCAGGACCGCTTTGTGTATGATTTTGGTATTGTTGTTGCACCATCACTCATATATATATATATATATATATATATATATATATATATATATATATATATATATTGGGGTGAGGCGGCATGGCCGCTTTGTGTATGTATTGGTATCATTGATGCATTTCCACCCGCATATATTGGAGTGAGGCGGCGGGGCCGCTTTGTGTTAAAATGGGTATTGTATTTACACCTCCACACGCATACATTGGGGTGAGGTGGCAGGGCTGCTTGAGTAGAGTTTTGGTATTATATTTACACCTCCACCTGCATACATTGGGGTGAGGCGGCGGGGCCGCTTTGTGTGAAAATGGTTGCAGAGGATCTCATCTTGAATTCTATAAATGTTAATGACAACTCTTGATAAGCTTGCTTTGGTTTAAACGACTATCTATGCTATTCTATTGTCGCCTTGATCCATCATATTTATACTGTATTTTCGAGTTTTTAAATTGGTGTTTGGTTTTCATACTAGTACTATTCGACATGTACTAACGTTCCTTTTGCCGGGGTGCTGCATCTTTAATGAATGCAGGTAGTTCCACAACGGAGGATACTGACCAGTGATAGCAGTGCTCATTCTTCCCAGCTGACTTGGTGAACCCCATCTCATTCCGGGGTTATGCATCTTTTATTTTTTATGTATTTTGAGGTATAGCCGGAGCCTTATTGCCGGCACTATCATTGTACTATTTGGTATTTTAAAGGCTCCGAAGACTAAGTGTGGGTTGTGTATGGGTGTTAGGAATGTTAAACAAGTTGTGTTATGATTAAATCACTTGTTCCACTTTGAACTATGAAGGTATGTGTGTATTTTGAGACTTATTAATGGAGTAACTAATGGTAATAAATTGGTATTGCATACATGATCACTTTATCGTTTGAATAACGAAAACATATATTCTCTTTATTCATGAATGAGTTGGGTAGAATGAAATCTATTAAGCTTGCTCGGCCGGGTTCACTAGGTTAAGCCCCGGTCGCACTCCTCGGTTTTGGGGCATGACTGTTGTGTGACTTATGGTTGTCTATGTATACACCAAAGTTTGACGGTTCAAAGATATCAAATCTACCGATTGATCGAGTATATCCGGCATAAGTTCACTACGGAAAGTTCAAAGGGAAACCTACTTATTCAGATGCGTTTAATCCTTGCTTGTAAATCACACAATTTTTCATGCATATTTCCGTGATATAGCCATTCCCCCTTCATGTAGGGGATTGTTGGGTTTATGTTTTTTAAAGCTTAAAATAGAGTGAATAGGAAATGGAGGAAAAATAATTTTTTTTGAATTTCCCTCTTTGACAAAGGGACATTGTCCCATATTGGAGGAGGAAAAGAGTTTTGATGGGTATATATACAATTGCACTTCTTCTGGCTCTTAAAGATTTGAGAAGAAGGCAAGCCTCACGCCGTCGCTCGCTCGCTCGCTCAGTTTCGGCTGATATGATTGATTGATTAATTTTTTGGACCAAATTTATTTGTTAATATTAACGCAATATTAACTAATCCAAATTAGACCATTTCTATTCAATTTTTCTCCGTTTTAATTTTCTCGTTATAATTTGAATTTGGCGATTTGCATAAATAGTCGTTTCATAAAATAACTATTTTGAGTTGCAACCTTACCTGAAGAGTTGTAACTCTTCAGTATTACCCAACATTTTGGCTATAAATATATGAACTCTCCCTCAGATTTTTCTTACAAAAATTCTTATTTCTCCTTCTTCGTTTTGCACTGTTTTAACAGAAAAGAAAGCTGTTCTTTGAGTTCGTTGTCACTGGGGTTTGAAATACTGCTATGCCAGTGAGGGTAATCCGTTCTATCCTGGAAGGAAATTATCCTAAACCTCGAGTACTAGGAGGGGATTAAGTTCCTTAAGGAAAAACTATAAATTCAGTGGGCTCGAAATAATTCTGTTCTTCTATATTTCTGATTTTATATCGTTTTTATTTTTGAATATATTTTTCGAATACAGAAGGTTAACAAAAGAAACTCGCGTTTTTTGTTTTTTGTGGTTTCTGTGAACAAAGACACTACTGCTAAGTTTTAACGTTATCCCAAAAGAGAAATCCCCTAGTTTCAATATTACCTTTGCTTGCTAGAAAATTGCCGCACCTAAACTTTTTAAATTTATTTATTTTATATTCTTTTACCGCACCTAACCTTTGCAAATTGTGTCTTAAGGAATTATTTAGAAAAGATATTTATACGATTAATTAACTAAAGGGTGTAGTTATATTGGTAAAATCTGGCCATGATACGTAAATAGTTTATATTTGGAATAAGTGTAATTGCTGGGATAAATGAATAGTGGGAACTTGCTCTCGCGAGAAATATGTTCGAGCCCCCATTGTCTCAGTGAAACACTCCAAAAAGGGCCCCAGGATTCATTGATGAAGTTATAATTCAGAGTTTTGCTTGGTCTCAATTGCCTCCCAAATATTCGGGATCCACTTATATTCACTATATCTGATGCGTATCCCACAACCGGCGAGTATCTCGGCGGTTAACAACCATTTAGAGCGACATGTGGATATGGAACTAGGGATGGGAACGTTAGGCTTGGACAATAAATACCTCTAGCTCTCTCACTTGTATATCACTCTGATTCAACTATATTCACATATTATTATAAGCTGTTATATTTCGCTCTTGTCAAGCTGAACAATTGGCCTTTATTTTGCAAGCATTGTGGCTCATAAATCATCTCAATAAGATTATTTTGTTCCTTTGCTCATTTACTTTAATTGTATTATTAATGTCATTTATTGCTTATTAAGTCTAAACCCGACGTATTATTCAACTGCGCTCTGATTTGAACCGATTGTTAGTGACCTCATTAAATATAAATTCAGTTATTTTATTCTGAAACTATTTTTTGGATCAAACAACAATATTCGAAGGGAAAAATTGATCAAATTCTAGCTTGTATTAATAATAAATAGTTTAAAAAGAATTATTAAGGAGAAATTTAATCAAAATAAGAAGGTAAGTGTAATAGTGCAAACCTTAGGGAAGATTAGCACTAATGCACTATGAAGTCAAACCTGGAGAGAGATCTTTAAAGTTATCTCTTACCTTATTAGGGTTTGACTATTTTCTTTTAAGTTGAAAGGTTGAAAGTACAACTTAACAATTTATGGAGGTTATACATTAAAAAGAACTCTATCTTTGCTTAGTCTTGTTCTTATTTTAACTTGACAAGATCAATAAACCATGTCTTAGCCTAAAAATCACCAATGTACAAAAAGAAACATTTGACTTCTACCAAATGGGAATACAAATTAAAATTGCATTGCAGGGATTCTTTGCTCTTGAATACAAATTAAAACTGTCCAACTGAATGTCTTTAAACAAATTGAATGTTTATGGTATAAGGTATTGACTTTTAGATTTATATTATTTTAAAAATATTGGATTTATGAAAACACTTTCCAAATTACTTTTCATATTTACGTTGTTAAAGTTAAAATAACAATTTACCTATAACTTAGGATAAAAATTTTCAATTGTTGCATAACTTAAAACTCAAGTATAAAACCATTCATTTCTTCTTCAACCTATCACCATGTTAAACATTTTCATTCTTCTTTCTTACCCCTCAACAAGATTTAACGAAGTCAAATACCTTAATTTACATTTCACCTTCTCAAAAAATGAAGATGATGAAAATCTTGATTCCTCTTGCCATTTTCATGGCATTAACCATAGCTATACTCACCACTCAACGTGTCGAAAAATTCGAAAACACGAAGGAAAAACTCTCAATTCCCCCTCCATTAATCAAGAGGAAAGTGAGTCGTTTTCTTGTTGAACAGAAACCAAAGAATCCAAGAGCAGCTGATCATTGTCACAAGAACAATGAAATTTGTCACGCTTTTGAAGTAGAGGGTGGAAACGCAACTTGCTGTAACAATAAATGTGTCGATTTAAAGTACGACGAACACAATTGCGGCACATGCAAGAAAAAATGTCGTTTTACAGAGACTTGTTGTAGAGGTGAATGTGTGAATTTGTCTTTTGATAAGAGGCATTGTGGATATTGTAACAGTTAGTGTATGACTGGTGGATATTGCTTTTATGGCATGTGTGATTACGCCTAAGGTTTGCAAATTTGTATATATTTATAATTTAATTATATTATTGTTATTATGAATAACAACCACATTTGATTTGGTGGTTGACTGTCAAGAACATTATATATATAATTGTTTCCTTATTGATTCATATCCAAAGTTTGTTGTAATAATTCCATTTAAGGATCTATTTTACGATAAGTGTATACTGATAACTTGTTTTTGTAAGCAAATTTTTGTGCATAGGTGTTATAATTCTTTACTTCCTGTTTTTTTTTCCTTCTTAATAACTATTATCAATATAAATAAAACTCATTTATAAGTGTATATATATCGTGAAAAATTGGCAAGCTCTCTCTTGTGGAGAGTACTATTGTTGTAAATTGTAAGTACAAAAAACAAGAAAGGCCCATACAACCTTTTTTTTTGGGTACATTGGAAAATTGACACGAACTTATACATACCGCACACAGACATTTTAACTAGTAATATTTATAAAATGTGTGGATATATAACTATGATGCTTTTGAAATAAAAAGTATTTGATGAAAATCAAACAAAATTTATATTCAAGGCAAAACTCCAAATAACACGAATCCAAGCCCCCGCCCCCCCAAAAATATATGTTAGCCTTTTTTATGGTAGGAGTAACGGGTAACTATATTGCAGATAAAAGTAAAATGAAAAGGGAATTTGGGTCGGATTAGGCAATACAAAATTCAAGGGGGAAGGGCACAAATAGTCATTTTTAGGATCTTTATTTAACAAATAGCCAAAGTTTACATAGTTTTTAAAATTTAGCTGTTTCAAAATCAAACTTAGACTGCGTGATCGAAGTTGAAAATTAAGGGTCTGAAGTTTCAAACTTCAGCCATTAGGGTCAGAAGTTGAATGGCTGTTCAAACTTCAGACATTTGCTATGAAGTTAGGCCGGACATTCCCCAAGTTTAAACGCGATTTGCGTGGCATTGTCCTATTCGGAGTTTAAGCAAAACGTTCAACTCTTACACTTCTAGGCTGAACCCATATTTAAAGATGTGGGGTCCATTTAAGGCCTTTGATAAAAACTTTTAAGTCTTTTTTTTTGAATTGACGGTCACCGTTTCTCAATTGTCAACAATTGAAGGAAAATGTTAAATATAGTAGACGTGATATAGTAGATGTGAGAGAGTGAGACTCCGTCTATAAAAGGAGAGTATCGGCTCTCATGTCTGCATATCAATCTCAGAAGAAAAATATATCTTAGAGTTAGATAGAAACAATGAGATTTTACATATAGGGTATAAGAAAACAGTCTGTGAGAAAAATAGAGAGTGAGTGATATTGTAGTGAGGTGGGAATATCAAAAGAGTGTTATTTCTTTTGAGTGTTGTGGTCTTTGGAATATTTTACTCGGACCTGCAAAGTGTAAAATTCCTTGCTATAGTGATATCAAATGCTCCTCTCGGGGCCGTGGTTTTTTCCCTTATTCAAAAGGGTTTTCCACGTAAAAATTTTGGTGTCGTTGTCACTATTTTATTCTTGTTAAATACCGTATCTCGGTGCTACGTTATTATTCCTCTTTTATTACCGTGAATATTATTTTTGTAGGGGTGTGATGACCCAAAATGTCATCTTTAAATTTAATAAGTAATTTTGTGTTTTAAGACCTCAAAAAGTACTATTTATCACTCCTCGACTTGCGTGCGCAGTCCGCAAAATTTTTCGGAAAGTTTTTATGTGAAAATGGATTAAAATGTAAAATTGAGCTCTAAAAAACTCAATTGAGTTGACTGTGGTCAACATTTTAAACAAACGGACTCGGATTAGTGTTTTGACAATTTCGGTAGGTCTGTATCGTGATTTGGGACTTGGACGTATGCCCGAAATCGAATTATGAGGTCCCTAACCCGAGATATGGAATTTTGATGAAAAATTAAAAGTTTGAAAACTTAATGATTTTGAAGAATCTACTGACATTGGACTTATTGACACCGGGTCCGTATTTTAGTTCCGGAGCCCGGTATAGGTCCACCATAATATTTATGACTCGTCTGCCGAATTTGGCGAGAAACGGAGTTGATTTGACATGATTCGGACGTCCGATTGTGAAAATATAAGTTTTAAAGTTTTCTTGAAAATTTCCTTTGATTTGGTATCCGATTCGTAGTTCTAGGTTAGGGGTGGCATGTGCGCCGGTTAGGACCGGGACCGGCCCAGGACCGCAAACCTACATGGGCGGTGGGCCTAAACGGTCCTAATCGGATAGGACCGGGACCGTGGGGTGGTGGGCCGGGTAGTGGGCCGGTCTCATACGGGAGGCCCGCGAGACCGGGACCGTTTAGGACCGGGACCGGCTCAGAAGTGGCCGGTTCAAGCGGTCCTAAACGGGCCCAACGGATAATTTTTTTTTTAAATTGTTTTTGACCGTTTGGCCATTTAAAAACTAGTCGTTTGGTCTACCCAAATAGCCGTTGGCTATTTGCAAAATAGCCAT
Source organism: Nicotiana otophora (assembly GCA_000715115.1). Taxonomy (NCBI): domain Eukaryota; kingdom Viridiplantae; phylum Streptophyta; class Magnoliopsida; order Solanales; family Solanaceae; genus Nicotiana; species Nicotiana otophora. The sequence goes on along the minus strand of AWOL01S0036597.1, from coordinate 4,012 downwards.
TTACCCCCCAAATTTTGTTTTAATCCCAAACTTTTTATAATTATATTTTTTTCCCTATTTTCAACTATAAATACCCCCTCATTCTTTCATTTTCTCACAAAATCATCAATCTCTCTCTAATGTTCATGTATAATTGCTTACTTAATTGTTACAATTTGTGCAAAATTGAGAAGTTGGTGAATTGAAGTCTTCAAGTCTTCAACGATAATTATTTTTCAACAAGTTGTTCGTCAATTCGGTAAACTCGTTCCAACTCTTAAGTTTTAATATTATAGTTTTGTTTGTTTTATTTACTTTGCTTGATTAATTAAGATGGCTTATTCCCTAAAAAAAATGTTTAGTAAAAATAAGGGAAAATCCAAGAGTGGTGAATCTAGTGGC